>JACXGJ010000411.1:115361-129539 GCA_016801105.1 Esox niger
AAGCCATTACACATCCCTCCAAATCCATAATCCCTGTGGGGAGTAGTAGGTAGGACATCTGCTTGCAGAGGTGGATGACATCGGTTTGAAATGCATCATAATGGTACATTTTAGTAACGTTCATAACCTTTCATACAGGTTCATACAGTTCGTAAATGATGATACTTTTGTCTGGTGTTTGTAACAAATGATACATTTTAATAGCGTTCGTTAACATATGTTACGTTTTCACCAACTCTAAATATATTATGTTTTGGTAGCAGATTGTAATGTAACCTATCGTAATGTAACATGTACGAAATCGGGTGACATGGATCTACGTAAAACAGTCTAAGTATTCCCGAGACCAGGTTCTGTTATGACACGTGCAGAATATGGTTTGGCATTGTCTTGCTGAAAAAAGCAAAGTACTTGAAAAAGACTATGTTATGGCAGCATACTGTAGGAATTCAGCTGCTCAACAGTCCGGATGCTGATTTTCTGGATTTTTTTTCTCATTTTGTCTCACATAGTTGAAGTGTACCTATGATGAAAATTACAGGCCTCTCTCATCTTTTTAAGTGGGAGAACTTGCACAATTGGTGGCTGACTAAATACTTTTTTGCCCCACTTTGTCTGCTCAGATTGAGCAAAATACAGCAAAGTTAATTGGACTGCGCTTAATTATACAGATGGACAAAACATACTTAAAAAGTAACCCAGGAGTATTTGAAGGCAAAGAAGTGGAATATCCTGCAATGGCCAAGTCAATCACCTGATCTCAACCCATGCATTTCACTTGCTGAAAACAAAACTTAAGGCAGAAAGCACCACAAAGGCAGGGAAAGCACCACAAAGGAGGAAACATAGTGTTTGGTGATGTCCATGCGTTCCAGACTTCAAGCAGTCATTGCCTGCAAAATGTACATTTTAATTATGATTGTTATAATTTTTCCAATTACGTTTGAGCCCCAAAAATAAGGGGACCATGCATGAAAATGGTTCCAATTCCTAAACGTTTCATACCATATTTTTGTTCAAACCCTTGAATTAAAGCTGAAAGTCTGCGCTTCATCAGCATGTCAGTTGTTTTATTTCAAATACATTATTATTTTTATTATTTACATTTTACACAGTGTCCCAAGTTTTTTAGAGACAGGGTTGTATTATGAACAGGAGGTATGGCCATACCACAATCCATACAGAATGTAACCTTTCTACAGTATGTACTGCAGAAAAGGTTTTTCATAGTTATGTGAAAATGTAAGAACACCCCAGAAAAGTTAGATTATATATTACATATTTGGATACATGGATGTTTCAGCTAAATCCCAACCACATACTTTCCTAAAGGTAACCCAATTTAACGATTCACAACAACAAAGAACATCCAATTAAACAGAATCATAATCAATACAGATTAGATACTTGGTCTGGTTTGGTCTCAACCATTTGGGTATTTGGTGTATGCCAAGATCAAAAGACTTATCTGAAGCACTCAAAAAAATATGATTTATGTCCGTGGGTCTGGGGGGGTTACAAAGGCATTTCCAAGAAATTCAAAGTACATCATTCCACTGTACAACAGATTATCTACTAAGTCCAGACCATTAGTAATCAACATAAGACAACATAGGTTGTCCTACCAAATTCATACCAAGAGCTGACAGAATAATGCTCACAGAAGTCTCTACAAACCCCGTCATAAAATCAAGGGATCTACCGGCTTCTCTTACCACAATACGTTTCAAAGTGCAGTGGTCAAGAATGCAACAGCACAAACCTGACCTAAATGGGAGGTCAGGAAATAAGGAGCTCTGTTCTCTAGAACGACTGAACTGATGTTTGCAGAAAACACCAAAATTACTGGAATAATGTGCTCTGGACAAATTAGTTTAAGGTGGACCGCAATGCCAGACATCATGTTTGACGAAAACGAGACAATGCCTCATAACAAACAAGAATGGGGATGTTTGCATTAGAGTTTGGGGTTGCTTTGCTGAAAAATTATCCATAAAGCAACAACAGAATGTCACACAAATGGAAAAATGGAGGGTTATTGAAAGGTCAAGTCAAATTCCAGATCTCAATCATATCAAATGCAGTAGGGTTACTTTGAAGCAGGTTATGCATTCAAGGTCGCCATTTAGCATGATACAGTTGAAGCAATCCTTTGAAGCAGAGTGGGCAAAAATCCCTCCAGCCGATCTAAGAGACTGATTGATACTTAGAAGATATGGCTACATGAATTTATATAATTAAACAAGCTACTAAAGCTAGGGGTCTACACATTTTTTCTGCTCAATGACATTTCATTTCTGTAGATTTTATATTAAACAATTGCTGGAAAATATAATCTTTCAGTTTTATTTGTTACATTTGCTTACCTTCATCTGTCAGTGCTGCTGAAGTAAAGATTACATATCAATGTGTCAAAATATGTTTCCAGAGGGGTGGACTTTCTTTTTTACATAACTATAACATGGAAATCCTTGGGTCACAACTCAGACAGCACTGTGTCTTGACATGCTCAGGTGCTATGTGCTCTAAAATCAGAACCACACACCGCAACTCTCCTTGCAGAGAAGACTCACAAATGTTTGACTGTACATGTTTGAAAACTGTCCTTCCTTTTGGTGGTTGTTTTCTGACACTGTAATCTAGACTCGTTAATTGGACAGGTCTGTTCAAAACACTGTGAGTGGGATTTGCACAGATGACATTGAAAAACCACAGTGTGGGGTGGGGGAGTGGGGGGCAGGACAGGGTAGCGAGCGATAAAAAACAGCAGTGTCTTTAACAAATAGCTGACTTTATCGCTAATTCAAATATGCAGACTTCTCTGAAACCCAGCTTGGAAGAGGCGCACTCATCAAGGTGCGGTCTGTCATTGTATGTGTCTCTGAAGCAGTATTTTCATTTAGGCAGAGGGGGGGGTTGGCTAAACCATTTCATGTGATCATTAAGATGTGATTTTATCCAAGCTGGGTGGGAGGGAGAGAGGATGGAGCAGCTGTCTGAGATGAAACGTTAGCCTCCAGGGACTTACAGCTCCGCTGGGCCTCCAACCCACCCTCCCTCAGTGCAAAGACCTGCATACCGAACACAACCACCTTGCTTGCCTGAGAGGCAGACCAGCAGGGAAAAAGAAGTTTGTTTTATAATGAGATTACGTGCTGCTTTTGTTTTTCACAATCCTCTGTTCTGTTGTGTATCTATTTTCAGGCAACTTCACGCTTTCTTTGACTGAGACTGTAGGGAAAGGTGTAGTCGAGTTTTTGCTGTAATGACGTCGGCCGGATTTGAACCCATGCTGCAGTAGTACATACACCGGAGGCAGTGGCTTAGAGGTCAGGACCAGCCAAGGCCAAAAATGTTCCTGCCCAAATTCAGACCAAAATAGTGTATACACTAGAATATACTGTATGTCCTTCTGTGCAAAGACACCTCAACATATAAAGTCTCCATGCTCTTCAAACTTTTGATCAACTGCAGCCGGCTTAACAACAATGAAATAGCTCACTGTGTATGAACTGCACATACAGCCCGTACAGGTGATCTAATAGTGTAGTAGCCACAAATGAGCGAAATATTTCTAAACGATGCAGCACTTACCAGGCCATCGCAGTTGCTTATTGCAACAGATGTGTCCCTGATGTTGGCAACTTCTCCTACATAGAGGCAGTCACTGTCCCGTAGGGGCTCAAAGCGTGTCTGGTTGTCCTCCTCGTGCCACTCCACCCTGGCTCCAGGGGCCACCAGCCTGGAGTTGAGGCGCAGGCGCAGGTGCAGCTCCTGGCCGAACACAGTGACATTGTAAAAGAGCACCTCCCTATGCCTGGATGGGTCTTCCTCCAGTTCTCCATCACTGGGGTCTGAAATGAAGGCAGCCTCTCTTCTCCGGCGTCCTTGGGCCTGCTGATGCCTGATGTCCAGCTGAGGTGCGGAGACAGCAGCTGTGAGGAACTGGCCTGCTGCGTCAGTGCTAACAGGCTTCACCACCCCATACTCCCTCAGGGCGTGCTGCAGAGACTCTAAATGAAGGCAGGGAGAAGACAGTCACATGCTGATCAATAACCTACACCATTAAGATGCACAGAAAGAGTTGCACGTGAGTGCACGCACCTATATCTCGGATTGTATGGGTCTCAGTTTTTGCATTACATCATATAACGTGAATCTGTGAATATATTGAAAACACATTTTACAAACGCACAGGACTGGGATAAAATCACTGACCTATTAAGCAAACCACAAGCAAAAAGTGTAAACTAGGCCTGTCGTTAAACGTGGTGTTCGCACCCGTTCGCGGTGTCGATGAGAACAGTCATTGAAATAAGAAACACGTCCAAGTTCACAGAAGACACAGCAAACTACAAGCATGACTGCATCCTTCACTCTGTCTACTTGCGACTTGGGTTTTGGTTGGAGGCAATGAACCCACCCAACACGCGAGCATGCACATGCCAAGGAGAGCTTTTAGTTGTCTACTGTTGACGTCGATTTGAAATCATAAATTTAATTTTACACTAGAAATTAAGACTCGAATTTAATTTCATTACAACCATTTGTTCTACAAGTCAAACTGGAATTGGATGGTCGTACTAAGGTTAAACTTAAGTCTAAAGCAAAAATTCTAAGCAATCCGCGTTCAGATGTACATGCTTTTAATAAATAAGTACATAATGAATCTGTTCCAATAGGATGTTCTTCAACTGGACTCGAGCGCACTGTTTGAAAACAAAAGACATTTGGAAAAAGTTGGTGTCATGCAAAAGAAAGGGAAACATACAAACTGCAGTTACAAAGTACCACGAATACTCAAGGATATGTTTGTTTCTGTAGCCTATAAGGTTATTGAACTTGCATGTGCTACAAAATAACCTCTGAAATGGATGTGCATCAAGATCGAATCGTAAACATATTCGCAGTATACATAGATTATAAGCTTCACACCGCGCGTATTATCATCATAAATTACACATACCTATGCTTTTGGAGATATAAAGTCCATTCACGGGAATTAGATGCAGTAAAATAATAAAGAATGCAAATCCGGGCGTAACATCCATTGCAGGTCCGAATAAAAATATCGTACAGTAGAGAGGCAGACTTTGAGATTCAAGATAAGCGATCTACCAGCCCCGAACCTCTTTTCGAACAGATCGCGAAGTGCTCTGTCTCTCTCTTCCTCTCCCTCCATTCAAATGGCTATAAACACATTCTCTCTCTTTCTCTATATTTTAAGGGACTATAAACAATCAGAAAAAATCACACCCACCTAAGATTAAATATAATGCAAACATTTCTAATGTTTTTTTTTGATTTCATGCGTTATTTACAATGTTTCTAACTAACGTGCGAATAGATAAGGCAGGAAATGGATACTAAATAGACACAGAGATTTAATTTACAATTCTTGATTCTGTACCACTGCTGTTTTTATTTAGCAACGGTTCAGGTCACAAAGCGTTTCGCTGCTTTGATGACAAGTGGGTTATATCACCTAATAGTTACAAGAGTTTATAAAATGTTAATTTGTTTTCAAAGTGGTTTTGTGTAATCTCAGGGAAAGATGCGTCTCTAATATGATCATACATTTGTCGGAAGGCTAGGAAGCGCTGCTCAGTTTTCACCAAATGTTGTGGGCATTGGGCCATTTGCCTGTCTTCTCTCAGGAGCCTTGTCTGCCTAAGGCGGCCTCTCTGAGCTGTACTTATGCTCATTGAGTCTGTACATGCAATATTGTTTTGTGTGTGCATTAGTTACACAACTTAATCAAGTAATTTGATGTCTAATGTTAGACTAAAATCATTTTCTCTGTGATTACCTAGGAATTGCAACAACCCAGCAGAGCCAGCAGTCAACATTTTCCATTTTGAAAATGTCATCTCAGATCATCACTGAAATGGAAAAGGGATAATTGATATCAGTGTAAATGCTCAAATAATTGTCCTTTTTAAATCTTTAAACTGCTAAGAAACATTTAAAATGAGCGCACATATTATCAGTGTAGGAACTAGCACTGTTCATCAGTCTGTGGTTTGCATTTCCCAAGGTCTGTGGAGCATAACATCCAGCCCAGTAAATGGGTGTGAGGACCACACTGGATAACATGGATCTCCAGAATCCTCCAAACCCATTAAAGATGCTCTCCAGGATCTTCAGCACACCAAATTTATCTGATATTTCATGTATTGGAATGTATGTATATATGTTGTTGTTTTGTTGGTATAAAATAGTACACAACTGAAAGATTGTAAACAATAAATGGGGGTCCACTTTGACTCATTAGCACTAATTTAATAGCTTCTGGACAAACTTAGACCAAAACTGCACAGAGCATCTTTAATTTAACTTTCCCCTCCACACAGGCTCCATCCACATAGCCAGGGCAGGGTGGCTAGATCTCCCTCTCCATCATTCTGTCCAACTCATACCCCTGAGACCAAGCATAGCTGTCCGCAAGTTTTATTACCTACGATTTGGGCACCAGAGCTTTAAACTCTCCTGGCCACAGAAGCATTGTGTTGGCTAGAATCACAAATAATTCAATTACCCTTTTGCTGTTTGAGGCTTAATCACAGGTGCTCTGATACTGCATGCAGTCATCCTGCAGTCTACTGAGTTTAAATTATTCACTCATGGTACGTAAGGTAGAGTATGGAAACAATTAAAACTGAGTTTAAAATAGCTTTCACAGGCTTTACAGTGTTATGGCGAGTCTGTTTTCTCTTTGTATCTGAAGGACTTAAATTACTCAGTGACAGTAATTAACACAGAACTATTACAGTGCCACAACAATATGCCAATTAAAATGGGGGAAAAAAATTAAATGCCGCTCTTCTGCTGCCCTCACCTCCTGCGGCTATTTTCGGTAGGGCTTCTAGAATTTACTTAGCCTTTGAGTCCGGCAGCTGTCGAAACATGTATTCAAAACATTACCCAGATCCCTCAACCACGCTTAAGAAATAGAACGTCGCACTAAAGCACAGAACCTGTCTCTTCCTATAACATGGCATGTGAAGATGTGGCCACTGCAGCCCTTAGAATATGTTTTTCATGCCTTTATGGTCTTCACTGTATTATGTGCATGGTCAGATATGACTGCATTCTCTGTTTCACCCTGTTAATAAGCAATTTATTTGACTCTGCATATTATTTACCCCTTGTAAGTTGATTTATGATAAGGAAATATTCACACAGATGACAGGGCATGTTCAATTGTCTTCCACCCTAGATCATATTCTATTGGCCCCGGATAAGAATTATATTGAAGCATGCTCAGACCAAGGTCATGGAATGAAAAGATAAATTACTTCATGGGTTTGGCCATTGGATGGAAGGAAAGGGTTTTGAATCAAAGCAACACCATTGTTCTAAATGAGGTGAGCTGAACACCATTTACCTGTAAGTTCATCTCTATATCCACTGGATTCAGTTTGTGCTGTGAAAGTAAAATCACTTTCATTTTTTTAACCTCACAAAATTCTAGAAATAAGTGAAACAAATGGTCCTACCGAGCTGAAGCATTGGCCTTCTCCTTCAGGAGTTGACATACTATTCCAGGTCCAGGTTTCAAGCATTGATAGCACTAGTTGGGTTCTTCCAACAAACCCATTACTCAACGGTGAGTTACAACCAAAGAGGACAACCTGACTTTTAGCCTCCATGCGAAGTGCAGGACCATATCTCATCCTGCCACTAGAGTGCCTGGTGTCTGTCTGGTTTAATGTGTATATTCTGCATGTCCCTGTGCAGTATGATATATCACTCTACTGTATTGGCTCGCTAAAGGAAAAAAGTACACATACACATCTATATTCAACAAAATCACATTTGCTTAAAGATATAACCTTTGGGTTTAATATTTGCACTAGCAGCTAATCATCAAGGTGTGTGACTTTTTGAGTAGACACAAACAAGCCTTTCACTTTGGGTCACCAGCACAAGAATTGGGAAACAGCATTCTATAAAATTGGATGAATCCTCAGAACTACTGAAAAGTCCATTGGTACAAGCAGATGGTCATGTATATTAATCATTGTCATGATACCAAACCCCAGAGGAATAGTCCCACATGTAGCAATATTTTAACCCTTTACCCTCTATTGCACTTTACAGTGTAGTTCTAGCTAATTCAAAATGAGTGTGCCTTATAAGTTTTTTTGTATTTTTGTAACAGAAGTTTGCATATTCTACCACATCAAAATACTACATCAAAACAATTGTATTATGCATGTACAACCCCCGCTTCCAAAATAGTTGGAATGCTGCATAAAATATAAATAAAAACAGAATACAATGATGTGCAAATCATTTATCCTTATATTAAATTGAAAGTAGTATTAAGACAACATATCAAATGTTAAAACAGATTTTTTTGGTGAAAAATACATGCCAATTTTGAATTTGATGCCAGCAACAAGTTTGGACAGGTGCATGTATACTGTATACTCCGTGTTGTGTTTACCCCTTTTCTTTTTACGCAATACTCCCTAAATTTTGTTTCTTCATAAATATTGCTGATGTTATATGAATTACATATTATTTTTTATGTAAAACCCCAAATTTATGAAAAATTACCCCTCAGTCATTTAGGGAAGCCAGGCCTTCCCCAAAAAAAACGTTGTCTGAATGGCAGCATATGCTGTGCTAAAATGTATATATTGTTCAGCATTAATGGTGCCTTCACAGATGTGCAAGTCACATGCCATGTGTACTAAAGCACCCCCATACCATCATGGATGCTGGTTTTTGATCTGTGATAAGAAGCCAGATTTTCTCTCTCTTTAGCCAGAAGGACACGGCATCAACAATTCCCCCAAATAATATGTTTTGATTTGTCAACCCACAGGACAGTTTTCAAGTTCACCTTAGTCCATCTAAAATGAGCTTGTGCCCAGAAAAGGCAGTAGCATTTCTGGATGTATTTATATCTGGTTTCTTCTTTGTATGGTAGAGCTTCAACTTGCATTTTTGGATACAGTGACATACAATGTTCAGAGAAGTGTTCCTGAACCCAGGCAATGATTTCCACTACAGAAATGTGTCTGGTTTTAATGAAGTATTATCTGAAGACCTGAAGATCACGGCCATCCAGTATTGGTTTTTGGCCTTGTCCCTTGCATACAGAGATTTCTCTGGATTCTCTGAAACTTTCAAATATATTATGTACCATAGATGATGAAATCCCCCAAACCTTTGCAATTTAATGCTGAGAAACGTTATTCTTAAATTGTTGCACTATTTGCCCACGCAGTCTTTCACAGAGTGGTGAATATTTTTCAAGAATCAATAAATTGTCTCAGTTTCAACACTTGATATGTTGTCTTTGTACTATTTTCTATTGAATATAGGATTTCAATCAATCAATCAAATTTATTTTATAAAGCCCCTTTTACATCAGCAGTTATCACAAAGTGCTTTTACAAAACACCCGGCCTTAACCCCAAAGAGGAAACAACAGTAGTGTTGAATTTCAGTGGCTATGAAAAACTCCCTAAGAAGGCCAAAATGTATGAAGAAACCTAGAGAGGAACCAGGTTCAGAGGGGTGACCAGTCCTTTTCTGGCTGTGCCAGGTGAACATATTACGAGTTCAAATTGTAATAATTAACAAATGCATGTGGGCTTAGTCCAGAGTCTATTTTAACCTAGTCCAGATCGGAAGCATGAGTGGCAGCAAGTCAAGCTTGGTACTCTGCAGGTATAAGTTTAAAACAGCAGGAGACAGGGAAAATGTTTAATATTAATTCCTTAGATCTACAAGGATTTATAGTGGAGAAGGAGAACTGACCCTACTCCTCCAGCACAATTACATAGCAGCGTAAGACCTTGGGTCTGAAACGGGGGCTCCAGTGACATTGTGGCCCTATCTGGGGGAGGCCCCGACAGCGCCCAACAGGCAGGAAATCAATCCACCCACATTGCCAAGCATCAACCAAAGGGACACCCACCAACTGCAACCACACTGAATGATGCCCAAGAATTGCCAGTAGAGTACAGCCTAATTGCACAAGCGCAACAGAGAGACACCAAGCCAGTGACTCCGCCCCCGAATGGAATTGGAGGGAGGGCATCCCAATGGTGGTGATAGCCTACCTGGTAAGACAGTATTTTAATTATTTGCACATCATTCTGTTTTTATTCCCATTTTACACAGAGTCCCAACTTTCTTTGGAAAGGGGTTGTATGAAAACCACTAAACAAATGATTTCAGTATGGCAATTATCATATAAACAGCTAGATTTCTATTATGATTTAATGCCCATGACGTTACTTTGCAAAATGTATAGTGTATCATTTACATGACTTCCCTGGAGGTTTTGGAACATTTTTGTAATGTAACAGCAGTTTTTAAACATAGCATGTTAAAGTACTCTTCGAAAAAAATATTTAGAAACTATTCTTCAGCTGTACCTATAGAACTCCATATGGTTCGTGGTAGACACAGTACACATGTGCTTCAGGAGATTGCATTCTCAGGCCAACAGTCACCCCGTTGCTTATAGACACCTTGCGTAGGACAAGGAGTCACTAGAGCTTGACAAGACATGGCAACCCTGTCCAACATCCTACCCATTCACTCTGAGCGCTGTAATGACTCTGCAGAACCCCTGTGCACTGCTGGCAGAAGCAACCAGGATTTAATCTCCTGTCGGCAACGACACAGCTATGTTCACTGCGAGGTACACCTTTCAGTAACCAGGGAGCTGTGCCCAACCATATATCTCCTTGATTTACCACCATGCACTGGACCTGAGTCTATCTGGGAGATGGATTTATCGGTAACAATGGAGAGAGAGCTCTTTGTTAAAGGGACTGCTCTTTAATAAGTGGCGTCACTGCTGCTGGCCCACTACTGGAGTGTGACCTAGTCAGACTGTCCCGCCAGGCTGTGAGTTTCCTATTTGCACCCCTCCAGTCTCCATCTCCCCATCTCTGTTTTCCTGCTCCACCAGAGGACAGCAGCAGCTGCGTCTGGTTCACATACGTGGGCGGTCCGGCGAACCAACTGACAGACACATGGCATACAGTACACTAGAGCGTACGCCCACAGATAAGACTGTACATAATGCATACTTGGAACAAATAAGTACACTCGACTTGCTATAGGCTGATAATCCATTAGTATGGTGTGGCTGTATTTATTTCTGGGGGAGGGTGCATTTTATATATACAATGACAAGAAAAAAGGCTAAACCAATGCACCCTAGATTTCTATAAGAAAGCATTCAACCTCAAGCGTTCTTCAGCTCTTTCACCCATGTCTCACGTCAGATGATGTAATTTTGCGTGCGGAAGCAGTCCCAGAACAGCTTTTGTGCATTGTGGCGTAAGACAATGGCCTTTTCGCTTTTTTTTTTTACAAGTTATTAATGTTGCACAGCTTACTAGCAGGAAATTACATTTGAAGACTTGCATCATCAGTGGAGTTCTGCTGACAGGTAGGAATCCTCTCTGTTGGCAGTGATGTGTCCAATAGTGACTTTAACAGGACTGGAAGGGAAGCCAAGAACCAGTAAAAAAAGATCATATTGGAATATGTTCATATTGGTATATGTCCTTGTGAAATGTTTAGCTCACAGTTCATAGTGATTTATAAAGCCCCTTACAAAATATAGCTCAAGCTGGATTGGCATTACACCATATACTAAAACCAAGCAAACGTAATCCTGACCGAGTTCAGGCATACTTCTCTGTCTGCTCACTAGCCTGACTGGCAAACTTCCAGGAAGCAGATCGTCCACTGCAGCACGCAATTGGTTCTCACTGCAGGACCCGAAGGCCCACACGGCTCTCCTGGCGTCTGTTGTGCCTCCATGCTTGGCTAGTTAATTAGTCTTTGTGCAGATAGAAAACAACATCACAGAGCATGAGACGGCCGCCCGTCCAGTGGAGGAGGATATGGCATTTACAACATTGACTAGCGGTCTTGTGAAAGCAGTTTCCCCTCCCGTTCTTCCCGGGTCCGATCAAGAGGCTGCGGACGGAATCAAAGAGGTGACGGCAACCTCATACGGTGACTTATACCTCAATCATAAGACGGATAACCTCAGTAACACAATAGGAAGGAACACTGAGGCAAAACTCTCCACTGAGTGATTTATTCTGGTTCCACCCTGGCAAACTCATGTAATGATCCTTCCTTTACTGATCAGAAATTCAAGTCTTTTAATCTGTGAGACACAAGCCTTTTCCAGCCTGCTGCTACAACCTCCCCTCCTCCTCCTAGTCTCTCACCCTTTTCTCCTTATAGAAGATGTAATGAATTGGAGTGAGAGAGATTGGTCCTGTGATAGTCTGAGAGCTAAGCGGAAACAGCCTGTGATCCTTGCTGGAAAAGTGTGCCACATACTGCCCCCAATTGCACGATCAAAGCCATTGAAATGTTGGACAGGAATGAAGTGGAAATGGAGAGAACGTTCCAGAAAAAAAGAGTTGAACAGTCCCCAGGATTTACCAGAGTAGTTTGTTTTCACAGCTAGTTTTTTACACCAGAGCAGACTTCTAAGTCTAGAATTTTTCATTTATTTTGTAAATAACAAAAACACTGAATTAATACATTTCTAAGATACACAGCCACTCTGATCAAATATCCTATTCCTTAGTAGCTTTTGCAAGCGACAGAAAACTTCATAGACACAGACATCAAATAATAACTCCCAGGCTCTAGTTTTTCATTCTGCTAGCATTCAGCATTAGCAGCTGCTAATCTAAACACAAACCACTTCCACTGGCCGTGTCACTTTGCATTGAAATACGCAAGAATGATTTTCTCATTCAGTTGGCAGTATATTTAGGCTTGATTTTGATATTGCCTTGAAACTGACATCTGTGCATGACTAAGTGAAAATAATAGATTTGCCACATCCATTTCTGAACTGAAGAATGCTTCACAGGCTTAGCTCACCAGTTTGACCTCAATAGAAACTAAAATACAGTGGGGCAAAAAAAGTATTTAGTCAGCCACCAATTGTGCAAGTTATCCCACTTAAAAAGATAATAGAGGCACATCATAGGCACACTTCAACTATGAGAGACGAAATTAGAAAAAAAATATCCAGAAAATCACATTGTAGAATTTTTTATGTATTTATTGGTAAATTATGGTGGAAAATAAGTATTGGGTCAATGACAAAAGTTAATCTCAACACTTTGTTATATACCCTTTGTTAGCAATGACAGAGGTCAAATATTTTCTGTAAGTCTTCACAAGGTTTTCACACTCTGTTGCTGGTATTTTGGCCCATTCCTCCATGCAGATCTCCTTTAGAGCAATGATGTTTTGGGGCTGTCGCTGGGCAACACGGACTTTCAACTCCCTCCAAAGATTTTCTATGGAGTTGAGATCTGGTGACTGGCAAGGCCACTCCAAGACCTTGAAATGCTTCTTACGAAGCCACTCCTTCGTTGCCCGGGCGGTGTGTTTAGGATCATTGTCATGCTGAAAGACCCAGCCACGTTTCATCTTTAATGCCCTTCCTGATGGAAGGAGGTTTTCACTCAAAATCTCACAATACATGGCCTCATTCATTTTTTCCTTTACACGGATCAGTTGTCCTGGTCCCTTTGCAGAAAAACAGCCCCAAAGCATGATGTGTCCACCCCCATGCTTCACAGTAGGTATAGTGTTCTTTGGCTACAACTCAGCATTCTTTCTCCTCCAAACACGACAAGTTGAGTTTTTTTTTTTGGTTTCATCTGACCATATGACATTCTCCCAATCCTCTTCTGGACCATCCAAATGCTCTCTAGCAAACCTCAGATGGGCCTGGACATGAACTGGCTTAAGCAGGGGGACATGTCTGGCACTGCAGGATTTGAGTCCCTGGCGGCATAGTGTGTTACTGATGGTAGCCTTTGTTACTTTGGTTCCAGCTCTCTTCAGGTCCTTCACGAGGTCTCCCCCGTGTGGTTCTGGGATTTTTGCTCACCGTTCTTGTGATAATTTTGACCCCACATGGTGAGATCTTGTGTGGAGCCCCGGATCGAGAGTATTATCAGTGGTCTTGTATGTCTTCCATTTTCTTATAATTGCTCCCACAGTTGATTTCTTCACACCAAGCTGCTTACCTATTGCAGATTCAGTCTTCCCAGCCTGGTGCAGGTCTACAATTTTGTTTCTGGTGTCCTTTGACAGCTCTTTGGTCTTGGCCATAGTGGAGTTTGGAGTGTGACTGTTTGAGGTTGTGGA
>JACXGJ010000412.1:0-129281 GCA_016801105.1 Esox niger
CATCCACTGCTATCCAGTCTGACTGTGTCAACTGGGACAAAGAACACATCCACTGCTATTTAGTCTGACTGTGTCAACTGGGACAAAGAACACATCCACTGCTATCCAGTCTGACTGTGTCAACTGGGACAAAGAACACATCCACTGCTATCCAGTCAGACTGTGTCAACTGGGACAAAGAACACATCCACTGCTATCCAGTCTGACTGTGTCAACTGGGACAAAGAAAACATCCACTGCTATCCAGTCTGACTGTGTCAACAGGGACAAAGAACACATCCACTGCTATCCAGTCTGACTGTGTCAACTGAGACAAAGAACACATCCACTGCTAGCTCCCTAATGTTGGATGTTTACTTTCGATGGGCAAGGAAGAAATGGCAAGTAATACTAAACCATCTGCTTGTCACATTGATGAACGTTATAGCTGACATTGTAGTAGCTAAAGTTACTGCCTTCAGGATAATAAACCGGAGCAAATGGCATGGCGGGTGGATCACACTCTGCCGCTGGGCAACTCAACTATATCAGTAACGTGTCACCAGGGGCCAACTCTTCTTTTGCTACAGAGGCCAAAAGCAGCTTAGCAAAGAAATGTCTTGTAATATTTATACAAGGAACGCATGGTACATTATACAGTCTTATATGTTACTCACTCAATCCGAAGTATGATAGGAGGTTAAAGGTCAAACAATTTTTAGTAACATAAACAATTTGGGAACTGCGTTAACAAGCAAGAGTGTGTGTCTTTTCAGAAAATGACATTACTCCACACCTCCTCTCATACCGCCCATCCGACATGCTGATTAAACATCCTCACTTACACGGTTTCGGTAAAACTCGTAGAAAGAAAAAAAAGATACTCAAAAGAGCGGTGAAATAACATTCTGCACCGGTCCTGAACGTGGGGTAATTGCACTGGACAGAATCGTTACTAGCTGCCAGATTGAACGCATGGCTTGACAGCCAGGGTGTCATGCGGCAGTAACCCGGCTCACACCATTCACCTGACGAGTTACACCTCTGCTGAGAACCCCTGCATTGTCACATGCTATTGTTGGCTGAGGCACAGCTCACCTGCAGCCTATATTTGTTCCCATCACGCTTTTCTGCCAAGGCACACATTCTTAAGGGACCCAATATGCATTTGCAAGACAGCTGCCTACAGTAAAAAGCAAGGCGGAAGGTATTTGAAGTGACACGAGGTAAAGCTTCATTTCAAATATAATGGGACTTGGCTAGCTACAAATTGTCCCTTTGTTGTGCCTGGGAATTATGCTCCAGATACGTAGCCCTGCGTGAAGACTCAGAACACAGCAAGAAATTGGAATACAATGGATTGTGACTACGGATGCCGTACAGAACTCACTGAAAACAGTGTAATGCTGTGTGAAGGCTGGCCTAGACTAGTGAACGATGGGACACAGGCAGCTTGAGGGCTGGTGATCCGTCTTCATCACTGCCGGTTTATAAATACCTGAAATCTGAACGGAGGTGAGCCTCCGGCCACCTCTGTTTAACCACCTACAATGCCTAACCACAGCCAACGAGGGAAAACACACACACCTACGCACATGAAAACACACTCACACCAAGTCTGTAAGAAGGGTCATTTTGTGACTAAAAGTAAGGAGCCGTCAGATCTATTTCTCAGAGAAAACAATTAAAGGACTGGGGATTAATTGATTTATCTCCATGTGTCCTTGAACACAAATGTCTGTCTTTGAGCTCTCTCCAAGGAGGTCCTGCCTGAAGGGACTCTACCACATGTACCATACTCTGAACAAACTCTCAATTGGAAGTAAGATTACAAGGAGGAACAATTACTTTCCCGCAAACTCAATTTGTTCGCACCAGTACAACGTTCTTCCCGTTTGTTTTTCAATTAACAGAATAAATGATCCAGCAGAATTCGTTTTTACATAAAGCTTTTGATCTTTTACAGTGTTTCTGTCTGAGAACGACAGGTGCCGACACTCATTAAAGCCATCCATGGTCATTATGAATCCACCTTGGGAATACTGTGATTGGAGGTTAATTGTCTGATTCTCCTTAATAGCCACAAGAGAAGGACATCCTTTAGCTACATGACTTCAAATAAGCAAAATGGACGTTCCAAAACCTTTCTCGACCAAACACATTAAATGCCAATTAGACAGACTAAACTGTCTAAAGTTTTCACCACACTGTTATTTTACCATGTAAGTTTCCTGAGAACAGATTCTTATTTACAGCAACAACCTGGGAGCAATTAAGGTTGACTCTCTTGCCCAGGGACAGTATTGCAGTTTTTTCACTGCGCCGGATTTGGGATTAGAACCAGCGACCTTTCATTTACTGGGCCGACACTTGACCACTAGTCTACCCTGCCACACAAAATCCCATTCAAACGCATCAAATGCCAACGATTGGACAGAGGACAGGACATAGCCACAGAAATAGCGTGTGCTCCAGGAGGTGTCTAATCTTAGCAAAGCCCCTCTCTTTATTAAAGGATTATAGTGTTGACAATGCAACCATGCATCTTAATGTGTCCCCTTCATATCAAACCACCAGGGTCCTCTGGCCAGACCCACACACAAACACGCACGCATGCACACACCCCAAATCAACATAGCCTCGGCCGCAGGGATAGCACCACTGTGTG
Source organism: Esox niger (assembly GCA_016801105.1). NCBI lineage: Eukaryota > Metazoa > Chordata > Actinopteri > Esociformes > Esocidae > Esox > Esox niger. Next base: position 2,648 of record JACXGJ010000412.1, read on the forward strand.
CCACCGAGGATAGGATACGGGGCTCAACATGGTGCTAAGTACTTCTGCATGGAGATAAGCATAATCACTTCAGACTTGTGAGGAGGGGCGGTTGCTGAACAAACTCCTGCTGAGGCAAAATACTGACCGGTGGAGTTTTATAGGAGCGGTATAAGGCAGCGGCTGGGTCAATAGCTGCCGCGGTACTTTCCATCATGAAGGGTTGTAATAAGGCTGAACTGAGGGTAGGTTTCAAGTTGGCGCTGATGAGCGCTGTCCAAGGCCCTGATTGGGTTTCAAATGCATTGAACTTCTCTGACGTTAATGAAACATGCTAGTGAGCAACGCACACCACAGATCAAAGCCTTTCTACTTAGTTGCCGTCATAAAAAAAATCATGGAGAGCCCAATAGAAGGCTATGCCTGTCTAGGTTGATGTCCAAGGGGCAAATCTCCGGTTTCGAACATGTGTAGATGTTCTGATTGCATGTCCCAGGCACTGAGTGGTTCTGTCCTACCAATGTGGTGTACTATGAATGGTATTTGCTTTCATACTCATGCCAAACACAATGTCGTCCATCTGTCGGGGGTGAATTCTGGATACAGCGTTACCCCTAATCTGTCCTGAAAACTGCAACCCTTGATTACATATCTCGGGAAATAACCAGATTAAACTATGTATGAGAACTTCTTGCATGGCCTCAATATGTCAGATGCGTAACCTGGCTGCTACATTCGGGTGTCAATGCCAAGCAACCAGGATATGTTCTATAATACCCTTCTGAAAGTAATTGCTTTGACAGACAAGCCAAATCGCTGTTTGATGCTTCACTCCATAGATTTGTATTTCTATTATTACATGCTACAACGGCCTATCCTCTTATCTCATGTTCAAACCGTCCCTAGACCTGTTTTGGCACGTACACTGACATCACTGGGAATACAACTGTACACTAGGGAATTAACATACAGGGAACCTATACCTCAGATCTATACCTTAGCGAATCAATCAAAACATACCACATTCACCTTTTTGTTTCAGGATAACAGGGTTGATCTGGAATGTTTCTAGTCAACAATAAAACCATTAGAATGGTAAATGTGAATCTTTTGGGGTGGGGGGAGTATGTCTTATCCATATACCTCAAGTATTATAGGGCTATGAGGTCAAAACCTACTTACAGAAAGGCACCTTGTTTAATTTCACATATTAATGTGGGTCTTGTCTCAACTAAGCCCACTGAAAGACTCATCACCCCAAAGTGTAGAAGGAAAAAAAAGGAGGTTTGGCTCATCAATGCAAGGAAGGGAGGAAGGCCAAACCTCTCACGGGGCAATTTAATTAGTGCAATCATGGAGATAGAGATTTACTGGAAATTAGTTCCGGAGCTCTGTATCCTCCATTTCTGAGGAGTAGCAGCGCTGCAGGATCTAAAGAACTGAAGGACCCACTTTTACTCTGCCATGATTCCCTTTAATAAGCATGGTTTGTTCTGCCTAAGGCTCGGTGGGGATCCGGGATTCACCCTTATCTCTCCGGAGTGGAGCAGAGGGTAGAAATGACCTCAGGTCCTTCCTTCCAGTCATTCTAGCTGTAATTTCCAAAACACCTACCTGGGCCATTCGGCCTCTCGTCTTCAATTTCAATAATAAAGTATACAGCACAACAAGCAATAATGCAGAGGCTACAACATAGTAACAACTCATAAACATTCAGCCATGACTTGGCGCTCCCCTATTCACCGTTCTGAAATTAAGGAATATTTTGGAAGAATGTGCACAATTCAACAGCCAGACTACGGAAATACAACAGCGGCACAGTAATGCCTAACAATCAATATTTATTATCTAATTTAGGAGCCTGGCAGGTTTCCTGAAGAGGAGAAAGTGATTGGGTATGATCTTTCACACAATGAGTGGTAATTGGTGAAGCAGTAGAAGGACTGTTATGGGAATTCGAAAAAGGTCAAGGTTCAAACCTATAACGTTGCTACCTCTGAACAAAAAGGATTAGGATAGGCTAGACCGACGGCATATATCTAGTAAAAGTTCTTGTGAGAAATACAGGTAAGAGTATTCATAGCATGTACACTACTCCAAAAAAATAAGGGAACATATAATCATCACAGTATAACACCAGTTGGGAAGCATCAGTGATTGTGAATCAATGTCACCTGTTTTGGTTCAAATGAAAGTGACTGGAGAGGCAACAGCAAGACAACCCCCAAAAGGGAATGGTTTTTCAGATGGTGGCCACAGACAATTGCTTTCTCCTCATCATTCCTGACTGATTCTTCTCTAGTTTTGCGATTGGCTAGTGACCTTGTCACTATTGGTAACGAGGCGGTACCTGCAGCCCATTCAGGTTGCAAAGGCAGTCCAGCTCCTCCGGGATGGCACATCCATACGTGCCATCGCAAGAAGGTTTGCGGTGTCTCCCAGTACAGTCTCAGGAGCCTGGAGGAGATAACAGGAGACGGGCCGTTACACAAGGAGAGCTGGACAGGGCCGTAGAAAGGCATCTACCCAGCAGCAGGACCAGTATCTGTTCCTCTGTGTTAGGAGGACCAGGAGGAGAACTGCCTTAGCCCTACAAAATGACCCCCAGCTGGTACTGGTGTGCATGTTTCAAACCAAACTGTCAGAAACAGACTCAACAAAGCCATATAGCATGAGGGTCCCTCTCGTGGGACCTCTGCTCACAGTCCAGCACCATGCACCTCAGTTGGCCTTCGCCAGAAAACACCAGAATTGGCAGGTCCGCCATTAGCAGCTGGTTCTCTTCACAGATGAAAGCAGGTTCACACTGAGCACGAGTGCCAGACATGAACAAGTTTGGAGACGCCGTGGGTAACATTATGTTGCCTGCAACATAATCCAGCATGATCTGTTTAGTGGTGGGTCAGTGATGATCCATGGAGGCATATCCTTGAAAGGTCGCAAAGACCTGCACATGCAAGCCAACAGTCCCCTGACAGCTGTTAGGTACTGGGAAGAAATCCTCAGACCCATCGTCAGATGTTACACTGGTGCAGTGGGCCCTGGGTTCTTCCTGGTGTAGGAAAATGCCCAGCTTCATGTGGTCAGTGTGTAGGCGGTTCCTGGACGACAAATGTATTGATGCCATTGACTGGCCCTCACGCTCCCCATACCTGAATCCAATTGAGAACCTCTGAGACGTTATGTATCAGTGAATCTAATGCCACCAAGCAGCGCCACAGACTGTCAATGATTCCCTGATCCAGGTCTGGGAGGAGATCCCCCTGGACACCATCCGCCGTCTCATCAGAAGCCCAGGGGGTGTCAGGAGTGCATACAGGCATGTGGAGGCCACACACACTATTGGGTTACATTATGAGTTGCTATGATGAAATTAACTCAAGCAGAAGAGCCTGTGATTTCTATTGTTTATTTTGATTATTGGTGAGTTTGAATACAGCCCTCTATCGGTGGATGATTTTGGTTTCCATTGATTATTGTTACTTTGTTTTGTTTTCTACAAATTCCACCATGTACTGTAAAGATTTTGATCTTTAATATATTTCCTTAATCGAGACTCAACATGGTATTGTATTTTTTAGCTAGTATGTACCATGAAAATTACTTAAGGGAAGTGGTTCACCTATAAGATCTAGGGAGTGTAACCTAGCAGATGCCAATCCCATGAATATGCTTCAATATTTAACAAAGCTCTGACAAGCCCATCATATAATTAATACTGATTCAAGTCACTTCAGTGCTCTAATAGATAACTGATTACATACTGTAGATGTATTGTACACTAATTATTAAGATTTGCACAATGCCTGCACCAAAACAAGTTATCAATATTTTCATTTTCTGCTCCAGTGCATGTTAATAGATAATTTAACAGAACATTAGCTATTCATAAACTAATTTTGTCCACTCATATCATGAACATCCTACGAATAAACTTCACGCAATATTACATATTCTGTATGCAGATATGTCTTTATTTGAGATCGTCCCATTATTTTTAATGTACTAGGAGCATGTATGAATATTAATGAAAATACATTACAGATTAAGGAGATAGAAGGCTATGCTCACTGATTATAGCTGATGCAACACTGTACAGTACAATAATGACTGGGAGGTATAAACCTGAAGCCTCTTGGAGGGTGCATTTACCTTGACTATAATGATCTATGACATCACACCCTCTCTTCATCATCATCATCATTCATCTCAACATGTGCATCCAGAAAAAATGACAGCACAATTAAGGATTGAACATTCCTAGTTGGACAACGTCCTGAAACACACAACCCAATAGGGGATCTTTGCTCATTAGAAGGACCACGACCAACCCCACCCCCCCACCCCCCACCACCTGACAGCCAAGGAAGAGGTTGACCACCTGAGACCAATTTAACTAGTCGGCAGTCTGTTCATTAACAGTAGCTGAAGGGAAAATACCAGCCACGGCTCATTTGAAGCTTTCCCTCTTCGCCCAACACTCACTTGCTCTCCCACCATAGTGCACTCAGACTGTTTCTCAGTCCCAAAATGCATTGCATTCCTGCAAAGCAGAGATTGGTGGCTCAAAAGGCTCCCTGAACTGCCTAAACGTTTTTTGTTTTCTGTCATGTTTTTGATGTTGAGTAAGAGAATCATGCCAGGCCCTTCTGTTTCAGCTTGGCTTGTTGTGACGTTCGAGCGCAGCTCTACTGGTATTAAAGGGAAGAAAATGAAAGAAAGGTATTTACAGAATGCCAATTAAACAGAAAAGAATAGCTTTCAGATTAGCTTGATATTAGTTATTTTCTATATAAAATAACATTAGTTATTTTCTATAGATAATAGCATTTCTATAGAAAATATTGATAAGGAAGGAAAATTATTTTATTTTATAAGTGAAAATTGTCAATTAATTTGTTGTGTCTAATCTATTTTTTTATATACACTATATGGCCAAATGAATGTAGACACCCCTACTAATTATAGGGTTCATGTGTTTGAGCCACACCTATTGCTCACAGGTGCACATAATCCAGCACATTGCGATGAAATCTCCCTTGACAAATATTGGCAGTACATACTGAAAAGCTCAGTGACAGTAAAAGTGGCACAATTAGTTTGCAAAAAGTCTGCCCTACTAGATCTACCCCAGGTCAACTATAATTGATGTAATTGTGAAGTGAAAGCGTCTTAGAGCAACAGTCACAAAGTAGTAGACCATGCAAACTTAGAGAAGGGCCGTCAAGTGTTGAAACGCGTAGCTTGTAAAAATCGCCTATCATCTGTTGCATCACTTACCACAGAGTTCAAACTACCTCGGAAGCAACATCAGCCCGAGAACAATACATCAAGAGCTTCATGAAATGGGTTTCCATGGCCGAGCAGCTGTACGCAAGCCTCATGTGCACATGTACAACGCCACGTTTCAGCTGGTGTGGTGTTAAGCACACCACTGCTGGACTCTAGAGCAGTGGAAACGTTTTCTGGAGTAAGAAGTCATGCTATATTAACTGACAGTGTGATGGACAAATGTGTGTGGCGGATGTCAGGAGAATTCTACCTACCAGAATGCATAGTGCCCACTGTAAAGTTTGGTGGAGGAAGGATAATGGTCTGGGGCTGTGTTTCAGGGTTTAGGCTAGTCACCTTAGTTCGAGTGAAGGGTCATCTTAATGCTACTGCATACAAAGACATTTTATACAATTGGGTGCGTTCAAATTTGTAGCTACAGTTTGGGGAAGGCCCTTTCCTATTCCAGCATGTCTGTGCCCGTGTGCCCAAATGGCACAAAGATAAGTTTCAAGGAGGCTGGTGTGGAAGAACTCAAGTAGCCTGCACAGAGCCTTGACCTCAACCCCACTCAACACCTTTGGGATGAATTGGAACAGCGATTGCATGCCAGTCCTTCTCATCCAAATTCAGTACCTGAACTCACAAGTGCTCTTTTGGCTGAATGGACACAAACTCACAGATACACTCTAACATCTAGTGGAAAGCCTTCCCAGAACAGTGGCAGTGGTTTTAGCAGCAAAGGGAGGGCCAACTCCATATTAATGGCCATTGTCTTGGAATAAGATGACCAATAAGCCAATAATAGGTGCAATGGTCAGGTGTCCACATACTTCTGGCCATATAGTTGCACCGGATAATCAGTACAGCACAACTACTGTCACCCCAAAACATTTTTAATGGCATGGTGACCTCAAAAAGAGGTTGTGAACCACTGCAAGTACTTCACAGTAAAAACAGTGTACTTCAGTAAAAATCTGTCTAATTCAGTGAAGTACAGAATAGTACAGTACAGAAAATAAGATCTGCAGTAAAGAAACGTTAAATATTATCAGAGTACTGTGCATTAAAATAAACAAAAGAATAGTTCAGTAGAAGAGTGTACGTTAATGTAACTGTATCAAAATGGACTCTACTAAACTTATCTTTTCTGCTCTACTCTACTTGTGTTTGTTCCACAGTACTCATACAATGCATTAGAATGTGTCAAGCCCTCCTTCATTAATGCTAAATAAATAGAACACATTTCCTCAACAATATATACTATATGGTAGATGGTTGAGAATATATCCACGCTTGTTAGATTCAATCCAGGCATTGTTTGAAACAATTTAAGGTACTTTACGGACAATGATTCCTTGTATGAAATTGTTCACTAAGGTGTTTGATAATGTAAACACAGAGTTGGAGGGATTAACAAGAGCCCATCCACACTTTTATTTATGGGCTTATTATTGAAGAAATTATAGAACTGCCCTTGGGGAAGACAAACATATCCCGGATAAGGCCCTATTTTGTAACATTTCCTAACATGCATTAACTGAAATGCCATCGCTCAAACAAGAAAAAAATAAATAATGAAATGAATCCAACCAAACCAAAATTAACTAAATGTGGTAAAAGAAAATAATAATATTCCAAGACACTTACTGTAATTGCCTCCCCCCCAAAAAAGGAAAATCAAATAAATACAAACGGCGGTTTGTTACCAAATTGGTGCTAAACAAAAATGGACAAGAAGTGTCCATCTTGAATTAAGTAGGAGAAAAAAAACAGAAGTTGCTCCTCTCTCAGCATCTCCCATTCCAGCTATAGCAGTGTGCCAGCAAGACTTAAACATGAGCCAGTTCAGGTGAAACCTTCCTGACCAACCACAACCACAGGAGCAACTCATCCTCACCGGAGATGATTATTCCAATCAGTGCAGCCCAACGTGTTTATGTCCCTTCAAAATCCCATATCAGTGCAAAAGCAAACATTTCATATAATTTTAGATCAAACTGCAAATATCTATGCATTTGTGAGTGGATGCTAATAATGGTACATCAAACCACATTTTATGGGAGAAAATACTATACGTGAATAATGGTAAGTAAAGCTTGAAATACACAACACTCAACACTCCATTTTAAAACTCTTATTTGTCAATGACCCTTCTGCTGTTTTCATAGCTTATATAATGTGCAAACACGTCTGTATATAATTCTCTCCAGAATTCCCTGAGAACACCAAATCACATTTTGAAACTTTTCTGTCAGGCGTACTACATCAATATGCCAGTCACTCCATAGCAGACTATGAAGCTGTATAATGTAATTGATTAAAAACCATGTATTGAAAACAAAATAGATGGTATGTTGTTGTATGAAAAAAACATACAACAAACAATATAACTATGAAGAAAATGTAATCACATCTCATTTCTGTGTGAACTTATTCCTATCTGGTGGAAGAAGGCTATATTCCGTACAATATATCCATCAAATGGGAAATGATGCTTTGCAGCAGAAATCCATATTCAGGCAGAGGAGGATGCTCACAGCAGCATGGAGAATATATCAGAACGGCAAGAATAAGTTCAAAACTGCATCCACTGAAATCACAACAAAATCAAAACAGAAAAGGGTTTGAATGAGCCCCTTTAAGGAGACCAATGGAAGGGACCAATGGAAGACACCAATGGCAGCTTTTTTGCTTTTCTCTATCAAACATAAGCCGTGAAAAATGAAGAAGGTTATACTGTAAATAAGATATTACTCTGTGGACCTATAGTTCCCTTGAACTATTTGCTTTCAAAAATGAATATCAATTATGTGTGGGAATTAGGCATCTCCAGAAGAAGACAAACATCACATTTGAAATTGAAATGCCAGATAAGACAGAAAGCCCAGAGAAGAAACAAGCTTTTCATTTTCAGAGGAAATCCCTAGTGTTTATAGCTGTCAATACGGATCCGATTCATGTTCCTGCTCGAGTAATTATGGGCAAAGTCACCCACATTTACATTTGATCCTCATCACAAGTGGGTGTGTTGAATATTTAAATAGGTTTTCTGATGACATGTTTCGCAAGACAAGGATGCCGACACCATGCACAGAGGTTAGGGGTCACTGAAAGACAAATATCAATAACTGTCCGAGCCGACAGCTATGTTGTAGGAGGATTCTCATGTGAAATCAAATTGAAAAACATCTCTTCAAGCCTTTCTACATGCATTTCAAATAGGCAAGCGAGCAAAACATTTATAGTGAGGTGTTTAAATTGGGCACATTTGTACATGTTTATGTGCACGTGTCTGTGCATCCCTGACTCAGAGCGAATGCGTGTCCTTGTGCTTCTCCAACAATAAATCCACTTCTCAGACAGCCAACAAGAGGAAGATAAATACTAGCTACAGTCCTTATTGGCTGTTGTTGGTTGGGTTTGTTTTCACCTCTGCCAAATGAATGCTATTGTGTTGAATAGTGGGCCAGAGAGCACATACAAATCAGATAGATTAGTATTCTCCTGCAGTGCCCTGTGCACTTTGTCAAGCAGAACTCTCTAATGGCGGATAAATGTCCTATTTCTCTGACCTGCACATCACTGCCTAATGCTTAGTCTATGGATCACCCTGCAGGGATACACTGCCATCTTTGGGCTGTAATGGAGGTGGTTTGCAGTTGGTCAACGCCAGCCATTTGTAAAGCCTGCATACAAGCAACCTTATACTGTTATGACATCTGTCAGTCATGAATTTTCATTAACGGTTAGAAGCACAAAATGTATAATATGAAAACCACATACATTCGCAGAGCATTTGTTGACTTTTGACTTAATGCATTTGGAATATAGGTATCTCCAAAAGGTTTTGGCCCCTCAGTCTGCTTACCTTGTCCGCATATGCTGGCACCCAAAGAGCAACATAACAACATTTAATAATTTTGGAAACTGGTTCATTAGTGTTTATCTGTTTATACGAATGAACCAGATGTCTGAGAGCGTGGTAGTTCTGAGCAGGGGTTAACCATTGGACTGCAGAGCTCATTTCACACAGCAGACAGATTTGGCTCAACACAGGGTTTCTACACAGAGTGAGAGCCTGAAGAGTGTCTGCCACAGTGAGACAGTTTGAACACAGCGAGAAGGTCTATCACAGTGAAGCATGAGTGACATGACAGACACACGGCCACACATAACCCAAACACAAACCCATGCACACCTATGTACCCAAACAGAAAGCCACATCATTTCTCAGAATACACAACCACTTTACCTTCTTCAGAAGGTTTTCCACTTCACCTGTTTTCTCAGTTTGATACATGAGAATGCGTTTACATGGCACGACAGCATAACAAAAGCCCATCCTACTTGTTTTGAAAGCATTGTAGTGTGAGAGGAAAGACAGCAAAAGCTCCTGTTCACCGGAGCGCACTGACAAGGCCTCTGATCTGAGAGTCACCACTGAACAAATTAAAAACATGGAAGCCGTCTGCCACGCGTGCAGGAGGGAATCAGCATATTGACAGGATATACAAAGATCGAGTCAACCTGATTGTCTTTTGTCACGTCTATAAAACGTTGCAAAATTTTTCATGAGAATAACGCCACTGAATTGATGATGTGTTTTGGAATAAAGGTCATCATTGTTAATGATTGATAATGTATGTTTGTATTTGTAATTCATGTGTGCAGTTGACTGTATTTGTAGTGAGTATTATGTGAGTATTAAGTGATAATTAATGTTGAAGTGGGTGTCGGTTTTACAGTCCGTGTGTGTGTGTGTGCAAAACACTCTTTTTGTTTGTACATGACCCAGAAGTCATCCACTTCAATGGATTCACCCGTAGCTCTATACATGTATGACCACACTAGCTGTCACCTCACATTTGGCTCCTTTCAAGACTTCCTCCAGTCCTCCTACAGGACCATGAACACACTCAGCCAAGGCATGACAGGTCAGTGCCGCAGGCCACTAAGAGTACATTAGAATGGCCAGTCAAAATCCTTCTACAAAGCCCCTTATTTGGGCGAGTAGTCAATGTCAGCTGCATCATTGGGGCCAGGTCTTCATTGCCCTGGTTGAGCAAACATTATGTTTTTTATCAATGCTGCCCAGATAATGTCTGGGGCTTCTTTGTCTTGTTATGCTATAGCAGCTCCTTGTGGTAGATTTGGGTGCCTGCAAGCTCAATCATGGGTGTTGCTGAAGGCAATGCATTCCTCTCTAGCGTGTGTGTTAGCAACACCTTCCAGGTTGAGTCAGTATTGTAATAAGATGCGAAATTGCTTGAGGGGCATGCCGTAAACTTTGACCTTCCCGCATCTGCGGTGGAGTTCTTGCAACACGGTGAGGCCATAATTGCAAAATAGACACCATGAAATTAGTAGGGTAGATAAATAAAGCAATTTTTTACGAAAATCAATATGCAACTGAAGGCAAATAGAATTTTGACAAAAGAAAACATTTGTGCATTGCGATACAGCTTGGTTTATACCGTGCGACCCTGTTACAAAACTTTGAAGGCAGAAAACCACACATCAGCAAGGATTTTCAATTTTTCAACCATTCATGCTTAATGAATCTGGTCTTATGAAATTAGGAGTGAGTTTAGGAACATCTATTGAACTTATAGTAAGAAATCAACAAAATGTATTGCAACATAAGAGATCAATAAAATGTATAATGCCTCTGAATGTGTTCGCTTGTCCATTACTTCGCTTACCATTAGTAAATATACTTTCCCTCAAAACTGTAACAACCTATAACTGTCAGGCAGAATGACTGATATCATGTTTATCATTTCAGAAACTGGGAACCATATAAATATGCTGGTTCTGAATTAAAGGGCTTATGAGCCCTCAATCTTCTCAAGTTTCATTCATTAATTTCCAATTTCATCAAAAACTACCAAATTTGAATGACATTACTCAAAATAGCTAAAAAGCTACATAGAATACTTTTGCCGATTTTTCATGAATTAATTAAAAAACAATTATTTCCAAACTGGATTTTTCACATTGTCCAAAATGTACAAATGCAATTGTTTTCTAGCCATAAAAAATGTTGGGAATTTTTACGACTATCAACCAAAACCTAAAAAAATCTGATGAAAGGGAAGCTGAGTGAACAGACAACACACAATGTTTAAACTTCAGAAACAGGTTAAACCACCTTCGGCAACGAGTGGAACAAAAAGCTTTCTGTAGTTATTGATCAGTCTGTCACAGCGCCCGGATGAATTTTGGCTCACTCCCCCATAAAGAACATCTTTACTTACTGACATTTCAAGGTGAGGATGGTCTGCTTGTTTCAGGTCTACCACAACATCTAAATTCATTTCTGGACAAGGCCATTCCAACATTTACAATTTCTTCCCTACCATTTTGATGTAGATTTTTTGTGTGTTTCATGTCAGTTGGACTTAGCTGATGCAATTGAGGCCTGCAGTTCCCTGGATGTTGTTGTAGTGTTCTTTTGAATTTCGGGATAATTTTACAGAATTTGGCAGAATGGCCACTCCTGGGAAGATTAACGTCTTTCTCAAATATTCTCAATTTAGTCACAGTGGCACAGACAGGTTAGGTGGAGGTGGATGTAATCCTTCCCAGACTGATATGCATCAAAAAAAAAATTACATGTGACATGACATGGCTTTGGAATTTATGTGTTGACAATTGCAGTCTGATAACAAGTAACCAGTGTTGATCAGATTTTACCTGGGAGGAGTGGCCCAAAAATTGGGATTGTTTACCAAGTTACTCAAACCCCTACTGACCTTTTATTGGATTGAAATAACTTGGTTGACAATCACGTTCTAACACTTGAAGATGCATGTTTGATAGTCTACAAAACCAAATAAATGAAGCGAGCAAGAGCACCTAACTTTGATGTAGACGAAATGTCTTCAACAGTTAACGGAAATTCCTGCACTAATTACAACAATTAATGATAGGAACGCAGCAATTAATATGCCAACAATCAGTATTGGCCAATTAAGTGCAAAAGAAAATATTATTGCCATCTGCCATTGCTTGAAAATAAAATTTGAAAACAATTTCTGACAAATTAGGGCTTTTGTATATTAATATTATTATTCTTTCTGCAGTTTCGTTACTACAACATAGAAATACACTTTTTTTTAATTGAATTTGTATTTGTTGAAATTGGAAGAATCTTCAGTGGCAGCTAGTTACAAAAAATGGCAAAACATTAATTTCAACATCGGTTGATTGCGTTTGTTGTATGTCAACTATCTGTACTGGCCAATCATTTTCAAGGGAATAAACCAACCTTAACTGACCTTGTTGATCATTTTCACTCTTCTTTTGAATTAATTGATCCCTGGCAATAGTTTTTGACCTGTTCATTTAGGTCTAATTTAGTAACTCCTTAAATGGTCAATGCAGGTGAGAACTGAGTATAAATGTTTATAGAATTGAAAGGATCATTACACATATTCCAAGATCCCAGCTTGCAGCATTAACTGTTTTACCCTTTAACTCAAAGATGCTTAACTCTTTACCCATTCACTGAAATATTTAGGCTACATTGCAAAATATACTTCAGGTCAGTAAGACTTGTCTCCTCTGGCTATCTGATATACTGCTGTGCTGAGACTCCCATCAGACCATGCAAAGGCATGATGAGCATGACGGGTACTCATGACCAATTAAGCTATATTTTGCAACCATCTGAGAAAATTGTCTAAATTGCAATTAGCTACAGAAACTGACAGATAAACATCAAGATAAAAACTCACACTACACAGAGTCTGACTTTTGGTCTTTGATTTACTGGCCATTGCACATGTGAGTTAAAAACCAGGCCAAAAAACGTTTGTTAGCTAATGCTAGTTTGGGCTAGTCTTTGGGTGAATTAGCTACAACATTTCCACACACACCACAAGACATCTAACCACAAAATACTGTAGGTACATAAGACAGCAGTCACTATTTACTTGTGTACACCTATCAGACATTGTTGCCTACCAACACGGCTGTAGCGATCGTGTGGAAAGGTTGAGTATGATTCACGAGGCCCATGCCTTGTGAGCGCCCACGGATCATAATCATTTAAATGCGGTCTGTAAGTGAGGGGGGCCAGGCGTTATCTTTTCAGGGGGCACAGTATTCCCGGTGATGGCCCTGCCCACCAGTATATTTCAGTCCCTTCTAATCACAAGCAGAAAGAGCATTCTCTATGTAGTGATGAGATGGTAATGTCTCCTGTCAGAAATTAAGCTTAGGTCTATTTACTATAGAAAGGCTCTTCTCTTGTATTGGACGAATAGTAACAAGAGTTAATATTTTTACTTTGACATATTTTTCCCTGGAAAACTGATGTCTGCATTTTGCCTCCTGCGTTCCTAGGTTTCCGCTTGGTCATGCACACCGGTTCTGCTCTCTTGCATCAGTGATTTCAGAAAGTGGAGGGATCATGTTACCTGTTGCCTGTTGGAAGTAACACGTTACAGTAGTCAGACTACTTTTAGACAGGTAACGAGTAACAAAATGTGTTAGTTATTTCAGTAATGCCTTACTAAATATTTTTTCAAAGAAATAATGCGTTACTCAATTTCCCTTAGTGCAACCAGAGATAGGCGAAGATACATGAAAATGCCTTTTTAAATAAGACACTGGCACGTCTCCTGCACCTGCACCTCCCCCTGGTTCGCTGTGCTGTCAGCGGTTGACGTCACTGGCCTTCTAGATGCCATCATCCCGTTCCCATTCATTATCCATTCCTGGTCTGGTTTTTGTTTTGTCCCCATCTACACACCTGGTTCCCATTAGTCATTATACCACTTTTCTTAAAACACAATCTCTACATGTGTGGCAGCCATTCCATTTCAATGTCTGTTCAATTCCAACAAAGGCACACCTCATTTTACTTAATGAGGTACTGATTAGGCGATTACCTGAACCAAAGCTAATTTAACGAGGGAAAGTAAAACACTGCTGAGGGCATCTATTCTCTTTCAATAGCTGGATGGCAAAAACAGTACTAGTAGTATCTTAAAGGTTGTTTGAATAACAAAATTACTATTCAGCATGACAAAAGAGTTGAAAAGAAAAGCATTGAGTGAGAAAAAGAAGGGTTCAATTCTGGCTTTACTTGCAGAGGGATACAGTGAGCGTTAGGTTGCTCCCAACTTGAACATTTTAAAGATGGTTGTTCATAAGAACAAGGTCAAGCAATAGACATTGGGGACAAAGCTAGAGACTGGCAGAGGGTAAAAACGACTCTCCACTGATCAAGATGACCGTCAACTCATTCAAATGTCATTCAACAACTGTAAGATGACATCAAGCCCCACTAAATATAGGGGCTTGGTCATTAATGCATTGAAGTGAAACTAGAGGTTAGGGACCCAGTTACTTTAAATGGACTGTTCATTTTGTGATTGTCTGCATTTGAAGGGTTGGACTGTCATTTTTTGTGCTGAGTTCATGCTAGTCATACAACTCATAGATCTAAAGACCAAGCTACTAAAATATGTTAATTGTTTCCCTCTGATTCCCCTCATTGTTTGTCTTTGTTCCTTATGTGTTTGGCTGCGCTCTGGTTCAATCATTATAGGCTAGCTGTATAATGATTGATAGGCTATTTTTATTTGCTGTTCAAATAATGACTATGCACTTCCTGACTACATAATTATACGAAGTCCCATAAAATGTCTGCCTTTTGGGCATAAGTGACGAACAGGTGAATATAGAATCAAAGGACTTATCTTAAAGTAACTAAGTAACTTAAAATCGTACATTTACAGCAAGTAACTTTATGGGACTGTAATTAATTACTCTGAAAAGTACCCCAACACTGATGCCTAGTGAAGTTCTACAAGAAACCATTAAAGCAATGGGCTCAAAGTTTCTGGTGGTGAAGAGTTGACTTTAAAAATCTGTTTAAAGTCGGAATTTGTCAGGTTAAAGCAACGGCCCTAACAACATGCTAAAATGACATCGAATTGCATTGTGACACAAAGGGAGATGTTCTTTGGCACAAGGATACATTTGGCATGGCAGGGCTGATATTTGTAACTTCCATGTGAAAACGTTAAGTGCCATTTGGCAAATTCCAGATGACATGTCATCTCAGTAGTGGCTTCCATCTAAGCACTCTAAAAGTCCTGACTGATGGAGTGCTACAGAGATGGTTGTCCTTCTGGCAGGTTCAATCTCTGCAGAGAAACTGAATCTCTTTAAGAACTGCCATTGGGTTCTTGGCCACCTTACCCGGTAACTCAGTTTGGCTTAACAGCCAGCTGTAGTACAAGTCTTCGTGTTTTCAAACTTCTTTTCTCAATGATTGAGCATACTGTGCTCCAGGGAGCCCTAAATGCTTTAGCAATTATTTTACAACCTTCCACAGATCTGTGCTTTGAGACTCCATCTCTGAGTTCCTTGGACTTCATGGCTTGGTTTTTGCTCTGACATGCACTGTTAAGTGTGGTACATTATGTAGACAGGTGTGTGCCTTTTCAATATGTCTAATCAAATGAATGTGCCACCAGTGCATGGCTGTGAGAAGCAAGGGTGCCTTTGGGTGCTGCCAGAGCCGCTGCTGTTCCCTCAGAAGCCCCTGATGAGATCCTCAAAGTGACTATGTATTGTCTGCTGTTCGCACAACCAATTTGCTTCCTCTGGCGAGTCACGCTGAGGTAGCAGGTGTAATACACTCACGAAATAATAAATTACCCCATTAAAATACATTTGAAGAGTTACAAGTCCATAATACAGCAGAATGCGGAGAAAGAGAAGGGGTCTGAATACTATTCCAAGGCACGGTAACACCTGCCAAATATCGGGCAGAAAGGAACCAGAGCACATCCCTTGTGTTAGACTCCTCTGTGACTACCCCGCCTCACCACAGTCCCCTTGGGTCCAGTCTCCTGTACACAAACCTAGAACACCGAGTCTCAGTGGACCAACAAAGGAGAAGCAGACATGTTCGTACAGTCACCACAATATAAAATAAACTCTGCTATCACTAAACATAGGGGCTTGGTCATTAATGCATTGAAGTGAAACTAGAGGTTAGGGACCCAGTTACTTTAAATGGACTGCTCATTTTGTGATAGTCCAACCCTTCAAATGCAGACAGTCATTTTCTGTGCTGAGTTCATGCTAGTCATACAACTCATAGATCTAATGACCAAGCTACTAAAACATGTTAATTATATCCACACTCTGCTCTCTCTCAATCTCTCACTGTCTCTCTACCTTAAGTAGTTTGGCCATTTCAGCTTGGTCCATTGTATCCATAACATTATCGATTTTGCATAAAAAACATAAGAAAAAAATGAACAGAACAAAGGAGTAAAATCCCTTTACTGACAACTGCATAAAAGTATCTAAAGCCAGACTTATGACAGACTTATTTATTCTTGGGGGTAATAAGGTGAAGTAAATGGAAAAACATAAGGATTCATTTGCAGCCTAGTATATTTTGGGCAAGTAAAACATTATTAAACACTACTGTTAACTTACCCCACCAAAACCAAAAAGAATATTGTAAAAGGAGTTGGAAGTAACATGTATCAGTCCCTCCCAATGCACTGGGAACAACAATCACTCATCTCAGTCTCCCTAAAAATGTCCTTTCTCTTTATCTTGATCCTTTTTGTATTTTCATATTTTGCAACATCCTCATACACTCTCCCTGTACCTTTCTCCATTCATTCCACTGCTCTGAAGATCAATGTGAGACAGGGACATGCCTATTTTTGGTCTGCTATCAGACTCCCCTTGGGGGGCTTACTCTTTATGAGGAAAGTGAACGATGGTGACGTCCTGAAAGAGGAGACAGGCAGTCAATGTTGAGGACGCAAACACACATGCAGAGTAAACAGCAAAACCGAAATGGGTCACACCTAATGGCCATCAGGAATGATGGAAGTGAGTTCCTCTGACATTCAGCTATTTACAGATGGATAGAAAAGAACATTACTGGTTTGGGTAGTACAGGTGGTGTTTGGTGGGATCAGGCATTAGTACTACTAAGTTATTAAAAAATGCTTAGTGATTTTTGTTCTGGTTTTCCATTACCTTTATGTTATTTGTTCATGTAAAAATGAACATCACAGCAATTCTGTTGGTTTCTCTATGGCTTAATAAAAAGGCCAAAGCCATGGAGTCAACATTGGGGAGGGGGACCAAATCAGCCGGGGTTCTGGGTGTCCCCCAAAGTAAAACATTCAAAAGTCTTTAAAATATTTAAAATACGATCAATATTCACACAATCTGATATCACTGTGTTGGTGTTATTCCTACAACATCATAAAATCTCCAGGACCATCACTGCAACTGACATGGATTTGGTTGGGTACCCCAGTCCAGAATATTCCCCTGCTCCCCACCCTTTGACCTAACCCTGAACATGAAATAAATATCAGTAAACAAGGTGTGCTTCTTGCCATGATGTTCAGGAATGGATTACAAACCATTTCTGATCTGAATGGCAATGATTATTACATCAATAAACTTACCTCTTGTGCTGTATGTCTATCATCTGACTTGTACTTAGTTTCTCACTGCTCTCAGCTAACTTTTCTGTGGCTGCCAAATAAACTAATGAATGTCACTGCCACCCTTTCTCGTGCTCATAATGACACTCACTGTGAATTAAAGTTGACTAATAAATCTAGTAATGCGTGCACTTTAATCAAACTAACACTAATAATGCTATTTACCATAGAGTAAGAAAATGCAACTATACAGAATACTATACAAAAAAATTCAATAAATGACCACAGCTACTGTCTGCATAAATTACACATGGAGCGCAAATAAATGATTGAAAGACTTACTCAGACTTCACGTGGGCATTCTGACAAATCTAACAAAATCCTTTGCGTAAGACATTAACCTTAGTTGAATACGCACATGAGCACCAATATTGGTCGCTGGGTGAGTATGAGCTTTCCAGGTAACTTAGCTATGATGAATAATGTTAGTGGTGGTTGATTGATTGATTAGAACTTGCAAATCAGCCCTTTTTTACCAGAAACTTTGGTGTAGACTCCATGCAATTAATTCAAAATGTTTAGCAAACTATTATGTATTTCCACAATTACAGTTCCAGCGCAAAATGATGTGTTGATGTTAAAACGATCACAATTGACAGGAAGACAGCCTACGTAACACTCATATTACATTCAAGTTTTCCACTTATTAATGCATTTGAAAGTAATGAGACAGATAGTACAGTGTTCAACATTGATTGTACCTACCAACTGCACTTACAGTGTTGCCAGGAAAAGCAAAAATGTCCAAACAACAACTGCTCAAAACCAGGCCAAAATGCCTGAAAACGAGCCCAACTTTTGTTGGTGCACAACATTGACTATTTTACAACTGATGCCCCCAACCCTGGAAACAAAGCTGCGGTAGGCCTATGGACGCATTTGAAACCATAGTTAACAGCATAGAAACCCACGATATAGCATATACAAACAGAAATGGTGCACCCACGATGAGGTTCAGAGGTAGCCCAAAAATACGCCACCCGCAACCCATAACATTATTTGAAAAGTAGCCCAATTCAGTGGGGGATACATTCCTCAAAGCCACATTGGCGTCCTCGCTAGGGGGAGCCCTCGAGTGGATGTTTAGCAGGATGGACGAGCAACAAGTGATATTTAGCTGGACAGGCCCAGCTGCAGGACAAATGGTAAAATAATATATTAATTCATATACCATTTGCAGTGTTTATGGGAAAACAAAACTGAGGGTAAGACAATATCTATCTGGAGGGGCAATGCCCCTTTTGCCCCTCTGTGGTACCGTGCCTGCAAAAGGAGAGGCTATGAGGGTTGTTGTGCCGGATGTTGAGCCGGACGGACGGGCGATGAGGGATGCTGAGCGGTATTTTGAGCGGGAATACGGACGGGCGATGAGGATGGAGGGCACGGTCCAGATGGAGAGGAACGTGGCCTGGACGTCAACATCCAGCTCTTACTGGATGTACATTGATACTGGATGTCTTGTGTGTGAGCATATTTTGAACTAAATTAAAGTCATACACAAGACATTCAGAATTAACCTGATTTAATGTTTGTATATAACATCTCTAGCCACCCTGACTACCTTATGCTATTGCCTATTCGAGTAGCTTACCTGCATTGAAGTGCATTTGGGAAACATTTTAGAGAGACACTTTATGAAGTATTTGGTTGGGGCTTTCATCTTTCAGGAAATAGTATTTTGACAGGCATTCACCTGAACCAAAGGACAATACCTTGGTTGACAGTAGCTTAGGTGTGATTCCATGAGTTAAATGCCTGAACAACATGTAGCAGTCCAGATATGAAGGGCTGATATGTGTTTTATACAGTAGCCCAACGTAGCAGATACTGTCCTTGGTGCATTAATCAAGAGAACAATATGAGATGGCAACATTCTGCTTAGATTTACATGGACTACATTTATATACAGACAGTTATTGTGTTAAGTTATGGACTGACAATTAAGGGCACTGACAACTTGCATTAATTTAATTCCAAGTCAATGACTGTCTATAGTTTGCAATAAAACAAAGTAGGTATTTACAATAATTCACTGCTTTTATACAGAAATGTGTGTATTAATGAAAAACGTGGTGTCAGTTAAGATGATATTTAACAAAATGAAGTCAAATGTAAACACACAAAAACAGTTTAAGCGATGAAATATTATACCACAAATATGTTGCCACACTTGGAGCACAATCACGTTTCGGATTATGAACAGTGCATGGCAAAAAGAGAATGACAAGCATGCAGCAACAAGGGCCTCCACAAAGCCAGTGCTGATAACCCAAACATATACAAATGTTACACATTATGAAAAAGATTCAAGAAGATGGAAAGAAATAACTGACGCCGTTTGTTATTAAATCGCGAAGGATATGGTTCCCATAGCTACAGAGAAGCGCAGTGGGTTTTAACACCTTGTTTAAACTCGACAAAAGATAGTGTGCCATTGCGACCATATTTTTCCTGGACTGCGTTGCCCAACACGTACAAAACATGTCATTAAAATGTAGCTGCTGAACTGAAGTCTGTTCAACACTTGGCAGCCTCATCTAATCTCTGGTCAAGTAGCACTATGGATCCTTACTTGTGGCCTACTTTGCATTACATGAGGATGAATGGAAGCTGCGCAATAGATTCCTTGAGAAAGCATCTTTTCCAGTCGATCACACGTCAGAGATTATTGCATAGGACCTGACAGATGCTTTCTGCGTGGGAACGCACGGAAGAGAACCTCGTGGCCATAACGACGCTGTTGTCAAAGCTGCACAGCTCAATGGATGGACAAGGCATCACCTTGCAATCTTGCACATCAGCTTAACAGACACAATTATATAATATTCAATAATCTAATTAGGGATATCTGGGTGGTGACCAGCTGCTATATTCTTTCTATGTTAGGTATGTGTCATAAATAATGTCTAATGTGACTTTATTCCCCTTTTCTGTGCTGGTGTTCTTGTTATGCACTTTGTTGCATGTGTTTAAAAGGGTGTTGTATAAATAATATTTCACTTCAGCACACTAAATAAATATGTGACAGCAATAAAATACAATGTTACTATATGAACAGTGTATCTTTCTTAATGTTACAATGTGTTTGACATTACAGTGTTAGTGTTAACTTTACATTATAAAACAAAGCAAAAAATAAATAAAAATACAATAATAATCCATAAATCATAATTGAGGGAAAATGTTCATTCCAGCGTGATTAAAATTTTAGGTCATATTGTCCAGTCCTATATACAACCATGGCCTCTCTTAGATCATTTTATTTAGTTATTTAAAAGAACAGTGTGAAATACTCTTAAGTATTTCACGAAAATTTTGTAATAAAACAATTTTGTAATCAGTTTTGTTTATTGGAGGTTCATTTATTCAAGCATGATAGACATTTTTGTTTATCAAATTATCAGAAATAACAAGAAAATGCTTAGATTTCTGTCATAAGGTAACTGATTGTCTTTACCGTAAGTGGACCGATCATGCTTACTGTCATGTGTAGTCACCCTCCAAAGGCCCATTCTGAGCCAGGGTTAGGGTTAGGGTCTAGTTGCCTCTTCTATCCGTCCAGCTCAACATCCCGCTCAGAGTCACTCGTAGCTTGTCTGTCCTGCTAAAGATCTACTTGAGGGCTCCCCCTAGCAAGGACATCCAGGTGACCGTGCTGGACGTCCACATCACTCTGAGGGATGTAGCTGCCTCTCCCGATATTTGTGAAAACCGCGGATATGGCAACCCGGCTTACAGCAATCGACCAACTGCTTCTGCTGGGGTAACGCAACAGCACCTGGACAAACTACACGCAAAACTGCTGTAAACCGTAAAACTAGAACCGGTAATTATGACGGAAATTTGTTAAGTTGAGTTATCATTATGTTTACATTTTCTAATGATTAAACGGTGGTGCAAGGTCGCCTCTCGTAGCCGACCACATTTTTTTATTTGTAATTTATATATCAAATTATTGGGGGGGATATTTTGGGCATGTCCCCCTCAATGTCCCCCTCAATTTATATTGTAATTACAGCTGTGCTTAATTATATAAATATTTGAACCAAAGAAAGTCCAACATATAGAATAGAATGTATTAATGTTACTCCACTGTAGAGCTGGATTCTTGGGCCCTTAAAACCAGGGATCAAGTCCGTAATCTTGGTGTTCTGATAGACCCAGACCTCACATTTAACAGTCATTTCAAAGCAGTCACCAAAACAGCGTTCTTTCGTCTGAAAAATATGTCCAGTATCAAAATCCTGGTGTCCCAAAAAGACCAAGAGAAACTCATCCATGCTTTTATCTCTAGTAGGGTTGACTGCTGTAATGGCCTCTTAACTGGACTCCCCAAAAAGACTGTAAACTAGCTGCACCTCATTCAGAATGCAGCCGCTAGAATGTTAACCAGGACCAAGAGGACAGAGCACATCACTCCGGTTCTTAAAGCTTTGCATTGGCTTCCGGTCAGTTACAGAATAGACTTTACAGTGGTGCTTCTAGTTAATAAATCTCTGAATGGTTTAGGACACGAATACATTTATGATATGTGTGAAGAATATAAACCAAGCAGGGCTCTTAGATCCATGAACTCCCAGAGTCCAAACTAAACATGGAGATGCTACATTTAGCAGTTATGCTGTACACAACTGAAATAAACTACCAGAAGATCTTGGACGTTCACCAAACATGTCAATTTTTTTATTCAGGCTAAAAACACTTCTCTTTACACGTGCCTATGACTGAGCTTTTAAACTTAACCAGACTGTGAGCCTTATAGCTTCCTATGCTTTTATATTATTTTTCTATTTTCTTATTCTATGTTTTCTTATTATGCTGTATTTTATATTTCTCTTCTTGATTTATTTTGTCATTAAATGTATATCTTGCTATCTCAAGGTCTGTGCAGACCAACTGTCTGATATCTTTACTGATATCTTCAACCTATCACTACGTCAGTCAGTGGTCTCCACCTGCTTCAAAAAGTCCATAATTGTTCCTGTGCCAAAAAAGCAAAAAGTCCTCTGCATAAATGACTATCACTCACTCCAATCACCATGAAGTGCTTTGGGCGGCTAGTTAAAACTCACATCACAGACTCCATGCCTGTAACACTATAGACGCATGTTACGGCCCCTCCAACGGTTCATGGGTGAGGAGGAGAACGCAACCACCCAAGTTCGCGCACACCTGATAAGGGCCTACTGAAAAGGAGTGAGTGTCCTGGCTGAAGGTGGAACAAGGAGAAGCAAGACAACCATTTTGACGTTTCCCATTTGCTGGGGTTTTATTGTCTGTGTAAAAGTTATACCATGGAGACAAAGAAACAACAGTTCAACAAGGGAAGGAGGGCAGCAGGTGAAAGGTACAGGAGTAGGGTAGTGCCAACGGTCTGTCAAATCAAATAGATAATCCAAAAAAACCCTGAGCTTCCCCACACCTCTAAACCTGCCTGCCACAAGCTAACCTAACACACAACTTACCTCAGTGCTACAAAAACCACTCTGTGACAGCCGTGGGTGTCTAACCTAGTGCATATAACAGTGGGTTATCTATGGGTGTATGTAAACCCCAGGGTGTCTACCTAACCCTACTCCATGGAGGTCTGGGACAAGGAGGTTTACACATACAAACACAAGTCTCTCACTTACTCTCAATTAAATGCAAAAAAAGACAAGCTAACCTGAACAAACACAAACTGAATGTCTTTATGGCTGGTGGGGATTGATAATTGAATTGAAGGCTCCGCCCCCATCATCAGCAGCAACACACCACAGCTGGGAATGGAACAGAGAGACGGCACACACACACACACACACACACACACACACACACACACACACACACACACAAACACAAACACAAACACGCAACAGAGACAGTACACAGGACGTAACACATAACATATCTACAGAGGATGCCTTTGCTCTGACCCTCCACTCCACACTCTCTCATCTGGACAAGAGAAACACATATGTGAGAATGATGTTCTTTGACTACAGCTCAGCCTTCAACATCATTGTGCCCCACAAGCTGGCAGTGAAGCTCAGGGATCTGGGTCTCGACCCCCCTATGTGCAGATTGATCCTGAACTTCCTGATGGTTAGACACCAGGTGGTGCGGATGGGCAACACCACCTCCTCCTCCTCACTAATGCTCAGTACTGGCTCCGCCCAGGGCTGTGTGCTGAGCCCTCTCCTGTAATCTCACTTCACCCACAACTGCCTGGCAACCCACGTCTCCAACACCATCGTTAAGTTTGCTGATGACACCACCATCATAGGCCTGATCTCTGACAACGACGAGTCAGCCAATAGAGACGAGGTAAGGTCACTGACTTCATGGTGTCAGGAAAACAACCTCGATCTCAGTAGCAGCAAAACGAAGGAGATGACTGTTGATCACAGGAAGCAGCGGTGGGGAGACCACGCCCCCATACACATCAATGGGTCTGCAGTAGAGAGAGTTCACAACATCCGGTTTCTTGGTGTCAACATCAGCGATGACTTGACCTGGTCTCATCACTCAAACGCCTTGATGAAGGAGGCCAGGAAACGTTTCTTCTTCCTACGTCGATTGAGGAGATATGGCATGGACTCCAGGATACACACAAACTTCTACAGATGCACTAATGAGAGTATCCTCTCCGGCTGTGTTACCGCCTGGTATGGCAGCTGCACTGCCTTCGACCGTAAAGCACTTCAGAGGGTGATTAAAACAGCAGAGCGCATCACAAGGTTTGACGTGCCATCCCTGCAGGATCTCTGAACAGAGAGGTGTAGGAAGAGGAGCAAACGGATCATCACAGATACCAGCTACCCATGCCATGGACTGTTTACCAAGCTGCCATCAGGCAGAAGATACAGGATTATTTCTTCCAAAACGAACAGGCTACGGGACAGTTTTTTTTCTCAGGCTGTAAGGCTGCTCAATTCACGACCACCTCTTCCTTTCCTTCAGTAGAAATAGTCAGAATTCTGGTCTATATTATCCCAAAAAGCATGCACGGATGCATACATCGAAAATCTACAAGAAATAGTAGACCATCCAGGAAGTTTTGGCATACTATTTTGCAGCGTAGCCTACTAAGGTTTAAGGCACTAATCTTCTGGCATACTATATAGTATACAATTTGAGATTCAGCCTTATAACGATGACAAATGTAAACACTGCAGACATTGTTTCAGCAACCAAATGTATTACCACTGATAGAATATTGGCATGAGGAACTTAACAACACATAAGTGCTGACTAACTCTGAACAATAGATAGGATGTGATGCCTGTTACTGATGGGCACCACACATCCTGTCCATACATCTTGTTCATACTTCCTGATAGGAGTTGTCCATGTGACTGTCATAGGCTCTATGAATAGGTCCATTGACCATAGGTTGGAACATACCATCCAAGGGTCTTTTGTAGGCTAAACCTTTCTTATTGGAGGGTAATAGACTGTGTAATGGTTGGCTATGACCACTGACCACCTCCTCTGTGTCCTGGCATAAAGGATTGTGTTAACTTTATAAGTATTGGAGAACATGAAAGAACAATGGAAGATCAACATCTTGGACTGAATAAGGATGGTTCTCCCCTGACTACCGGTTGCATGAATTTTGTTCATGGATCAGAATCTAACACCACAGTAATGTTACCGAATGTGTGCATGTCTCAAAAAAAGAGAGACTGCCAAGCGCAAAGCAACAAGTGCCTCCACAAAGCAGCTGTGGATAACACAAGCATTTACAAATACTACACATTTTGAAAATGACGGCAGTACAAAACATCGTAAAAAGATAGCTGCCGAACTGAAGTCTGTTCAGCACTTTGCAGCCAGATCTAATCTCTGGGCAAGGAGGACAATGGACCCATACTTGAACCTTACTATGCACAACATTGACTGTGAATGGAAGCTGCGCAACAGAAGCCTTAAGACAGCATGTTTTCCAGTTGATCATGTGTCAGAGGTGATTGCACAGGGCCTGAGAGATATGCTTTCTGCGTAAGAACTCACAGAATAGAATTTCATGGCCATTACGACAAACAGCAATGCTAATGTTGTTAAAGCTGCACAGCTTAATGGATGAACAAGGTAGCAGTGTTTTGGACACAGGCTGCACCTTGCAATCGGTAAGTGCACATTCTCTAAACAGACCCACTGCAATAGTATTGAATCATCTAGAGTGTTTTTCCTTCAATTATTTTAAAATCACAAAGATTTTTCATTAGAAACAAATATCACACCATTAGTAGTTGAGCATATTTACAGTACAAACCTTGTCAGTGAAAATAATAATTGTTAATTAACTGTAATTGAGGTAAAATGTTCAATTAAACGTGATTTCAATTTTTTGTCATATCATCCAGTGCTAGCTGTGTCACTATAACATAATCCAGGTCAGAAGCATGACCAGATGGACAAGGACAGTCCGTGGGGGTGGAATGGTCTGCTGAGTGGCAGCTGGAATCGTCAGGTATTGTCTTGGTCCACAACAATAAGAATTGTATGAAAGTATGTATGTTTAGATTACAACCGAACATCCGTTTATACGTTCACAGGAAGTCACATTCAGTTAAAATTCGACAGTAATCAGACAATGGACTTACAGTACTGTGATGTGTATTCTGGACTGTGATGCATATAAAGTAGGGGCATGACCGGAGGTTTCTTTTGAAATCGAGTTTGTAAGATTGGGTTTGTACCATCATGAACAATAGACTATCAAATGCTGCAATCAATAATTGAATAAATCCATCCCTTGACGACCGGGTATGCAATTATTATTTCCCCACTATATGAACGGCTGGTTTCTAACAAGCACAACCGGGGGGACTTTAGACAGGGACCGCTACGAGACTTTCGAGCCTGGTACTCCTGAAGTGTGGTCCAAGACCTCATGTTCTCCTAAGTTTGAATGTAGCTGGAGACAAGGAACATTTAAGAATGCATAATACCTTGGGGCTGAGGGGTCCAGTGACACAGTGGCCCTATCAGAGGGAGACCCCAGACAGGCCCAACAGACAGGACCCCTATCATGGCTTACACCAGTGG
Source organism: Esox niger (assembly GCA_016801105.1). NCBI lineage: Eukaryota > Metazoa > Chordata > Actinopteri > Esociformes > Esocidae > Esox > Esox niger. Next base: position 29,440 of record JACXGJ010000412.1, read on the forward strand.
TTCCCAAACCTCTCCTGGGGCTCCCCCAGTAATTGTATCCCAGAGCTAGCAAACCTGATTCTACAGGTAAGGGTTTGTTGATTAGTTAAAAAGTTGATTTAGGTATGCTAGCTCTGGGATACATCTACTAGATGGAATGGCTGGGGGGGGGCAGGAGAGGTTTGGGAACCACTGGCTTACACCACCATGGCAAAATATAAGCAAGCATATTTTTTGTGTAAAAGAAATTATGTTGACAGACGTCACTGTACCGACAAGACGGTTATCTAGGACGGTATCTAGGTAAGCCTAAACGAAACACAGAGAATATTTGAAGATTTCTTCATTCCTTATGGGATGAAGAAATGTGAAAAGATCCAGTATCAGATTTTGCACCTTGGTTTTATGAGGATTATGACAGAACGACAATTTCAGAATGTCCTCCCAAAAATGCCGCCACAATGTTGTTAGGTCACATGGGACCTATGAATAGCTGTTGAAGTGATTCACATTTCTATGTATTATAGACTGTAAGCATTGGGATATTGTTATTTCAATTCATAGATCCAGAAGGACTCTCTCTGGAGGAGTGTATCCTATTCTTCTCTCCGGCATAAATGTTCAGCTTTCTCAATGCTTGGGTATCTTATTGCAGACACATTATGGCCCAGTTTTAGAAAAGTGACTCACCACCGACTGTAACTTCAAATGTCATTAGTCCTTTTGTATGTGTAGTATTCACGAAGCTGTGTTTTTAAGGACATTGTGGTCTTCCCCACATATCAGGTCAAGGGAATTTAATATTAGACAGTACATGTGTTGATGCACATACGTAACAATACCCTTACAGGGACACTTCACCCAGGGGGGACCTTAAGCGAAATTGGTCATTGTGACATGTCAAAAGGAAATGGTCATAGAAAACAGCAGTTACTACTGATGAATGTGTGTTAATGCTATTATTTGTTGGTGTGGTAAATAAGGGGGATGAATATTAATATGCTGTTTACTAGGGATGCAACATACCGTTGGCCAAACAGTTCAGTACGTATCATGGTTTGGGGATTATGGAAACGGTACAGTTTTGGTATGAATGACATCATCTTACCCTTGTCATTGAATTGAACATCCACAATGTTCCCACACAGCGGATTTAATGGATGGTGGTGCCTCTACCCTTTTGCTTCTCGCTCTTACTCACCATTGGCCCGTCTAAGCAGAGAATATTTGTTTTTAATTTCCCCTCTCTTCATGGATGTATGCGGGTCTTTAAAATGTCTTGAATTTATTTAACTAAATAAAAGGCCTTAGTCTTAAATGGTCACATGTTTACTTTTAAAATGCATTAAATACATTTGTGTCAGAAAGTTAGATGTCAGCAAGACACTTGTGACGGTTGCCTGCTTTTCTCCTAACCCAGTTGTTTTTGAGGTAGATAGCTAGTTAGTATGAAGCTAGGTAATTTGGCTAGCTACACAGTGGATAGGTACTGTTAAACTTCCCTTCAGGTACCAAGAGCAAGTGTAAACTCAATCGGAAGATGTTGGACAAAAGCAGTGGTTGAAATCACTTGAAGGAAAAGAAAACAAAGCCCACTGTGTTTTAATCAAGGTGTCTTTCAAACTTGGCACATTTATTTTGTGAAATATAAAGTGTGAGAACCTCAAAAGCTACAAAAACGCTGCAAAAAGCCTCCAACAAACACCTAGCATTTCTCAGTTTTTGTTTGGTCGTATCACCAACGACAGTCCCATGAAGTACAGCCAGTAATGTTATTGTTAGAAGTAGGCTTACCACTCTAACAGTAGGTGCTTCAGTCGAATTGGTGTCCTTATGTATTTTTTGCGTGGGGTGTTGTAGTGAAATTAGCCAAATGTAATTTGTAATTGCATTAAAGTCTTAAAGTCTTACATTTTACTTGGTGAAACCTGCAGATACCCTGTGGGGCTCCTTTAAATAGGTTTCCTACTGAGATGCCACTGCAAACCATCCATTGGTTGTTTATCGGAAAGGGGTTGCAGTCACTGCGATTGCCACACATTGCCTGCCTTACCGCTTCACAAGCTACGCGTCTCAGAATCTACAGCTTGCATGTAGTACGCAGTCCAATAAGCATGTTTTGGAAATGTATTTAAAAAATGTATATCGTAACGCAACGGTTCACGTGGGCGTATTGAACCGTAGGGGGCCTACCAAACAGATCAATAACATACTGTGTACCGTTGCATCCCTCCTGTTTACAGTTGTTTGTTACTTATTATGGCACCAAGGAAATTAAGTGATAGATCCTTAGTAAATTAAGGAGTTCTGCTTTGGTGAAATACCCCTTTAATATTGTATTGTTTCCCTGGGGATCGATGGGGAAATTAGCTACGCTACATTGGGGTGTGGGATGCTACATTGTGCACCACATCTGAAATATTTGGGATTTACTCTGAACTAGGATTCGAAATCAGTACTATGGATCAAATATTTGTAGTACATCTGAAAAAGGGGGGAAGAAGTTGCCCATGCAAATAACATTCTCTGGCCATTTACTAGGTAATTGTTTTTTAACATTTCTCCATATTTAGGAAATAAACTGATAAAATCTGAAAGGAAATGTCAACACAAACTTGTGAGGGCAGTGATAATCATAAATCTGTAACGTGTAGCCAGACGTATTTAGTTATTACTGTGCAATTACGTTAAAAAGTGTTGTACTTGGTTAAGCTTGGTTGTTTTCAAGGACATTTCACTTTCATTAAGTAGCCTATGTCACGTGTTGCCAGCATTGTTTGTTTTTGTTGGGCTTGTTTAACCATGTAAGAATGGGTGTCGTGCAAATAGAGCACATTTCCACTTTTCACGTTACATTATTAGTTTGTCAGCAGCTATTTCTGTTTGCCATCGTGTACGTTGGGAGAAGGTCTCCAGTTCTTAATTTTTAGTGTTTATGCATATCTTTCAGGAGGCTGAAGAAAGCCCATCTGTCATCAAAAATCTTTTACCGCTGCACAATCGAGAGCATTCTGACAAACTGCGCTTGTGTGTTTTAGTGGTTGCTCGGTAGCCGACCAAAAGGCCCTGCAATGGGTGGTGAAAACTGCCCAGCACATCACTGGTAACCAGCTCCCAGCCATTAAAGACCTCCAGAGCTCTGGAGGATCATCAGAGACCATTCACATCCATGCCCCAAACAGTTTTCCCTCACCTGCCCGTCTCTTCATTCCTGCATCAGCAGCCCCAGGAACAGTTTCTTCCCATCTACTGTAACCCGGCTGAATTTGGTGACCCAGGGAACTCTGTGACCTATCACTAACCATACCGCCCCGAACTGCTAAGGGACCTTGTTGCACTAATCCCTTGTTCTCCTTGGACACTCCCTTGCAAAGCCTGATAATGGACGTCATCAGTTGTTACGGATCCATGTCTACGTCTGGAATCTCACTGCTGCTACCCCTGCATTCAATGCACATTTTGAATGCCATTTAGAATTTGCCATTTGTACCCACACAACTATGACCGAACTTGTAACATACACTATACTTAATACTTGTGCATTTTCTGCCCTCCTCTATTTGCTTTAATTGCACATTAAGTGTTTCCATTTGTCGTCATTGCACATCTATACACTCCACTTGAGATATACGTCTACTTAATACTTGTACATTTTCTGCCCTCTTCTATTTGTGCTTCTGGTTAGAGGCTAACTGCGTTTTGTTGTACTGTACTTGTAATGTTCACTGAAAAAGTTGAATCTAATCTATTTGTAAAAATGAATAGGAATCTGCATGCAGTCACATAAGGGCACACTGTGGAGGGAACAGGCAGATGATGAAGGTACAACACAAGAAAACACTACCAACTTCAGTCTAGAGGACAACTGGATTTCTCTCTCTGACTGTCTCTCCATCAGTGTGTCAATCGCTCTTCCTCTCTGCCCTTTCTCTCATTTACTATTGCCCACCTGTCTGTCTTTCTGCAGCTGTTTCTTTCTTGGTTGTTTGCTACCAGCCTCTGTGCTGAGAGGTTTGTGTGCGTCACTAGTGTAATAAAACCCTTTTTTTACTTCTGTTTTTCACCTTTTCTTAGAACTCCTGCCCAAGTCTCTGCTGCAGTCACTCAACCCATACTTACTAGTCATTGTGTTGTTGTTGTTGTTCTCTTCAGAAGCTATTCAGCAACAGGGATCAGGTAGTTTACCTTGTACTGTGTTAAAGGCCACTGAGTTCTTTAGTAATTTGGTTAGGCCAGATAATAGGAGGCTTTATTTGGGCTGGTTGTATTCTCTGTCTCAGTTTATCTCTGCGCAGCAGTCTACAGTATTCTTTATGTAGCACCAAGCTGACCATTACAGTCTAGCATCACAGGAAGTCTCGCCGCACCCTACTGACTCCCTCAGTCGGCTCAGAGCAGCAAGGGGAAGAGTAGAGTGGTTTGGCACTGACACCTTGAAGGAAGGTTTACAATGATCTTCAACTCTCCCAATTCCATTGGACGTTGTTGCAATGAGACAGGGAAGTAAATACCATCTGATGACAAGAGGTGCATAATCTAAATATTTCAAATCTCTCTTCGTGTACACACACACACACACACACACACACACACACACACACACACACACACACGCACGTATACGTACACGCAGGCACACGTGCGCGCGCACGCACACACACTTATCTTGTGCCTTGCGAAAACATTGTGCATTGGCAGTGGAACACAGTACCTTTAAAAGGGACTGTGAGGTTAATTAACAGGAATAGACCTAGTTCTAGGCGGCTCAGTTCTGGGAACAAACAACACCTGTTAGAGCCGCAGGGAGAGAGAAAACATAGAAAGGGTTGGTGTGTTTAGCATGCCTGCTGGGCACCTTCAAACCATGTACGGCAAGTGCCGAAAATTTATATGTAGTCAGCGAGACGAATGAGTGTCAACACGTTAGGTCTGAACACAGTTCAACCAGTTGCTTTCCTCTACTGTACTGTGGGTGTCATTTAAAAATGGGCGTTCACCCTGTCAACGGCACACAAAATGGTATGTCTTCTGCTTTCTTGTTGATAGGTATTCATTTAAGGTGCATTTTATTTCAGTCAGCATAGCAATGTTTTTGCCCCTTCCCTATAGACTTCCATTGACTAAAACATTTAAGCATGCTGGTGAGCGGAGCAGCCTGGGTAGCTGTTGTTTGCTGTTTTGCAGTTCCCAAGACCAATCTCAGTAAAATTAACAATTGAAAAAAAAATAGCCACTGCGTAATTACAGCAAAGCAGTTTCGATTGAATTGAGTCCTAATTATTTTCTGTTCATTGTCACACTTGAATGCATTGTTTCATGTCGATGGCGATGACTTATTCCGATGGTCACCGATTTCAATCCTTGTAAATTTTAACCTATTAGAACAAGGTTAGTGAGTTGCAAAACAAGGCCATTCCAATGACAGGTTATCATCTTTCCCTCGCAATATGTTCCTTAGGATTCACCCATTAAAACCAATTGATTGTCAGTGAGGAAATGCCTTTCTCTTTGAGGGCAGAAGTACAAAACCTAAAATGTTCTGTCTTCCTCGATCACTTTCGCAACGAGTACAAGCATCTCCTTCCAACCTCAATTTGAATCCGAGGGGTTCTTCTGTTGTTCCTGTTGGCTTTCCAAATCCCACCCTATATTCAAAATTGTATACTACTTGGGATCACAGCTCTGTTGTGCCCTAGTCAAAAATAGTGCCCTATATAGTGAAAAGAGTCCAATTTGGGATACACCTCTTGTCTAAACCAATTAGAACAAACAGCCTCCAGATCGTGGTGCGTATGTTATTAAAAAGAGCATATTCTCTTTAATCACTGACTGCTCCTCTGGGCAAACCTACTTATATAACGAGACAGAAGACTCTGACTCTTAGCGCTTCTGTCTTGCATTTCACATACAAGCAGGCAGAAGATGCTGTTGGTGTTGGGAGCACACAACAGGTACAGTTGAAAAGCCTTCAGATACAAATGTCAGTTTACATGTCGCATAATCAACATGAAAACAACATGATAAGGTTGAGTGGCTGGAGGCTTGGTGACATCCAACCAATGTATTCGAATTCTCTACGGATTTAATAAATTCCATGCGCACTTGCACAGATTTTTACATTGAAGTAATTTCACGCTCTTGTCCAGGGTTACTTGCATTGAGTGAAGACGTTTTCATAAACATGTATGTAAACAATATTTTCTGTACATGTTCCAGACTGACAAGTCATTTAATTACTTCTGATCACAACAAATACAAACACAATCCAGACGGAAGGAATCACCTCAAGAGCTCAAGATGGCCATAAATGGTTACCTTGTCATATACAGCTCTGGAAAACATTAAGAGTCTACTCTGCACCTTTTTCTTTCCTTTCCAAAAAAGTGGAAAAGGAAAGTTTTGAGTGAGCAACAGAAGCATTCAATTTGCAGTGGTCTTTTCATTTTAACCCTTCTGTTCCTTACTCAAAACCTTCCTTTTTGTCTTTTTTTGAAGGGGGAGAAAAATGTGCAGTCTACATTTTTTTTCGGAGCTGTATACCAGGAACAGCCACCACTTGACAGGGTGACCTTACTGAGTAAAGTATAAGTCACCTTTTGATTTTAGCTAATAGAGCAGGACTGACCTTTGATTCTTACAGTTTTGTATGAATATTTGCACACGTGGAGGCACCGAGGACAATTCTGTGGTTCCAATGTTTCGGATACACTTTGGGAAGGTCCTTTCCCGTTTTAGCATCACTGTGTCCACAAAGCGAGATTCATAAAGAAATGGTTGATCAAGATCCGTGTGGAACTTGACTGACCTGCACAGATCCCTGACCTGAACCCTATCGAAACCCTTTGGGAGGAATTGGAACGCTGACTGTGAGCCAGGCCTAATTGCCCAACATCAGTGCCCGACCTCACTAATGATCTTGTGGCTGAATGTAAGAAAATCCCTGCAGCAATGTTCCAACATCTAGCGGAAAGTGTTCCCAGAAGATTGGAGACTGTTAAAGCTGTTAAAGCAGCAAAGCAGCAAAGTGGAACTACTCCATATTAATGTCCATGATTTGGAAGGAGATGAATACCTTTGTCCATGTAGTGTATGTATTCTGATTAACATGATAGTGTTTAGGTATAAGAAACAATGTATGTTGTATTTGTATACCTGACTACGCTTTTTGTATACCTGACTACACTATTTGCATACCTGACTACACTGCTCAAAAAAATTAAGGGAACACTTACATCACACATTGGTCTTGATGAACTAAATATATTAAAGATCAAAATATTTACTGTACATTGGGAAATACGTTGAGAAAAAAATTACGTATCAATAGGTGGATGATTTTGGTCAGTGAATACCAAAATCATCCACCGATAGAGGGCTGTATTCAAACTCACCAATAATCAAAATAAACAATAGAAATCACAGGCTCTTCTGCTTGAGTTAATTTCATCATAGCAACTCATAATGTAACCCAATAGTGTGTGTGGCCTCCACATGCCTGTATGCACTCCTGACACCCCCTGGGCTTCTGATGAGACGGCGGATGGTGTCCAGGGGGATCTCCTCCCAGACCTGGATCAGGGAATCAGTGACAGTCTGTGGCGCTGCTTGGTGGCATTAGATTCACTGATACATAACGTCTCAGAGGTTCTCAATCGGATTCAGGTATGGGGAGCGTGAGGGCCAGTCAATGGCATCAATGCCTTCGTCATCCAGGAACTGCCTACACTGTGGCCACGATGCCAGGCTTTGTCCTGCACAAAGATGACCCCAGGGCCCACTGGGGGACTCTTTCACATCTGTCACATGCTCAGTGTGACCCGGCTCTCACCTGTAAAGGGAATAGGGCGCCAATGGCAGACCTGCCAATTCTGGTTCTCTGGCAAATGCCATCTGAGATGCATGATGCTGGGCTATGAGCACAGGTCTTACCAGAGGACATTGGGCCCTCATGCCAATCTCATGTAGTCTGTTTCTGACAGTCTGGTAGGAAACATGCACACCAGTAGCCCGCTGGGGATCATTTTCTAGGGCTCTGGCATTGCTCCTCCTGTTCCTGCTCCTCATAAAGGAGCAGATACCGGTCCTGCTTTTGGCTACGTGTACACTTTTCTACGTTAGTTGTAGTGTGCTCTGCCACCTTCATAAGCTTATTGCACTTATATCTATATTATTCAACAACTCTGCCAATTGCTGCTAGTTTAATGTATATTACGGTTTTTCTTGCCATATCTAAATGTACAATGGTACTACTCAGATTGCTGCTATATCAATAACATTACCCACATTGTTGCTATATCAATAATCCTACCCAGATTGCTGCTAGTTTACAGTACTCTTTTTTGTTCTTAACTGCTGCTAGGGTACAGGGTATATTATATCTATATTGTTGCATCATTTTACTTTATTCTAAGCTTTTGCTTATATACTCTTCTTAAGTCTCACTACATAGTTGTCGGGTGACCTCCGTGCTTGACTCACTTTTTTTGCTCACCCAGCCAGCCACCCAGTTACCAGCCACTCGGCATATTCACTAGCCACCATTTTCTTGTTGGGGAATTTCATTTTGTTTTATAAAATTTGGCTATTGTGTACTACATCTTAGCCTGTCTTGTTCACTGGTTCAGTCACTATTAGGCAAAGGTGGTACCCCACTCTACCGGAAACCCCCCTGTGAAATACTATATATAATGTGTCTAGAAACTTGAAAAAGACAACAATTATAGTGTTAAATCTGCCCTGTTGTCCATGTCCACTTGAGCAGCTAATGAACGCTACAATATCCTCCCTAATATCAACCAAAAGATACAAGCAATATATTCATTCTTAACAAAACATAGAACTATTAACATGTTATTTAAAAAATTAATTAAATCACCCATCAGCTTTACAATAAATCGCAGTGAATATTATTGTTGTCTGTTTTTGTTATGCTTTATTCTTGTTAATATAGACTTGCAAAAAAACAGAGCTGAATTTATTACAGGCTTGTGAAGTTTTTTCCACATCCTTGCCTTGACGCTACATCGTTAATCTCCCTAGACTTCCATCAGCTGTACTAGGCTCTGCTACTGTCTCTGATCCAGTGTCTTCACGTTTATATATGGATATTGTTAGCAACTTAAATATCTTAATGATATTTTTTAACTCTATATATTGCGTATATAGCCTAATGTTTTTGGTGACAGTTGGTACATACCCTAATTTGATGGTCTTTTCACCAGTCATCGTGGTTTGTCTACGCGATCACTCCTTAAAAACAAATATGTAATTTTTGGCTACAATAAATTACCTGAATTTTATTTATGTTATGCGGATTAGATGTAGTTTGAGGTTAAGCTTTAATTGAATATTTTGACATGCTTGGGTGTAAAAAAAGGATCCACTTGTTTTAAAGAAATTACTAATCAATGTGATGTCTGGACAGGTGTGGTCCTGTATGCAAGGTTGCCAGATTTCATTGACCGTAGAATGTATTCTGCGGCAGACTCCAGAAAGACAAACAACCTGCCCAAGCTCATTGAAAATAGCCAATTTGTAGGAAACAAATCCCACATGGCAACACTCAATATGGAAAACGTTGCCTTCTACCGTCATTTTAGCAGCAGTGTTTCGCTATTATTTTATATATTAGCGCAAAATCATCTATTACCGTGCCAACACACTGAGGCTGTGTGAGATTTTGGTAAGGCTGCTACCTTTGAGCTTTCAATTAAGGAAAAACCCTGTGTATTTATATATATATATATATGAATGCCACCAAAGTGGCCAGTAAGAGTGATTGCGTTACACGCCACAGCCAAATTCTACCCGCATTTAGCGGGTGGGCGAGTGCCAATGTCAAGCCCTGGGTGCCATGTCAAAATAATTTCATTGTGCAGGATGATGCTGTGTCTGGTGCATTTGACAAATAATACTTGTTACTTGAAACTGCTGCTGGGTTGATGCCCTTCTACGGCCCTGTCCAGCTCTCGTGTAACCGCCCATCTCCTCGTATCTCCTCCATAATCTTGAGACTGTACTGGGAGACACAGCAAACCTTGTGACAGCTCATAATGATGTGCCATCCTGAAGGAGATGGACTACATATGCAACCTGCATGGGCTGCAAGTACTGCCTCATGCTACCAGTAGTGCCAAGGACACTAGCAAAATGTCTTGCTGTTGCCTCTCCAGTGTACTTGTTGTCCTATATGTTTTGCACCAAAACAGGTGACACTGATTCACAATCCCTTATGCTTCCTAACTGGTCAGACTGATATCCCTGAAGAATAATTGACTAGGTGTTATACTGTGATGATTACATGTTCCCTTTCTTTTTTTGAGCAATGTATATTTGCTAAACTAGAGTAATGGACGCATGTTTTAAGTGATTTTTTACTCATAGGTCTACTAGCTAGAAAGTAGGTCTATAAATAGACCCGATTATCTGAATGCTTTTACACCGTTTTTTGCAGTAAATGTGTAAGTTAATGTTTTGAAAATAATTTTAATGTAAGAATGTTTTTGCACAGATATTTAAAAGAGATTTGTGAAGACAATCAATATAAAACATTGCAAGGAAGTGCCTGGCAACAGATGTTGGTCTGGTAAATGAAAGAGAAGAAGAACAGATAAGTGTGGAGGAAGAAGCTTTCTTGCATTCAAAGACACTAACAGACTCTGAAAACCAGGTTGTCCCTGTTACTCTTGAAAGACGCAAAAGATGTTTTACAAACCGTGAGGTAATCATTGTTTCATCACCAGTGTTGATTGAGACAGCTCAACATGCATCCTCTGTTCCCACAAGCACAGCTAGCACCGCCGACGAAACCAACCGACTGGGAATACCAGCAAAAGTTACCTAGTTGGGAAGGAAATTACAGCAGAAGTGAGTAAATAACTCCTCCCAATAGTTCCAAAAACCTGTAGCACACTGAACATGAGAATTACTCCCATCTCAAGGGACTCGATCACTGGCAGAAGTACAAGTGCGTTGAGTCGGGCAAAGTTGACTAACATGGTTTAGGAGATATTGTGAGACCGCAATGCGAATGCAGCTGCAGCTCTGAGGAGTGGGGCAAATCACGTTGAACTCACTAGTTTGATTATGATTTGTGAGCGAGAGACTTGAATGGGTGTCGCAATTCATTACTGAAGCGCTCAAGCCCTTTTAAGCACTTTGGTTTAGTGTATGTTTTTCAGGTTTAGGGTAGCATGGTCCGGTCTAAGAGGCTAGTCTGCGTAAGAACGTGGAAGGTGTTGTAGGAGATTGTTTTGTACAACCCTGTTTCCAAAAATTTTAGTACACTGTGTAAAACAAAACCAGAAGGCAATGATCTGCAAATCATTTATCCTTATATTTTACAGATATACTAAAAAAATAAGATATCAAATGTTGAAAGTGGAAAAATACATACCCATTTTGAATTTGACGCCAGCAACAGGTGTCACAAGTTGGGACAGGGACATGTTAACCACAGTAGCATCACCTCATCTTTGAACAATACTCGGTAAGCATTTGTGAACTGAGGAGACCAATTTCTGTAGTTTTGAAAGTGAAATAGTTTCATTCTTGCTTAATATAGGACTTCAGATACTCAGAGGTTCAGGGTCTCCTTTGTCGTATTTTTTTGTTTCATAACACACCAAATGTTTTCAATGGGTGACAGGTCTGGACTGCAGGCCGGCCAGTGTAAATTCTTTTACTATGGAGCCATGCAGTTGTAATATGTGCAGGACGTGTTTTGGCATTGTCTTGCTGAAATAAGCAAGGTCTTCCCTGAAATTATTTTTGTCTGGATGGCAGCATATGTTGCCCCAAAACCTGTATATATTGTTCAGCATTAATGGTGCCTTCACAGATGTGCAAGTCACCCATCCCATGGGGGTACTAATGTACCCCCACACTATCAGGGATACTGGCTTTTGAACTGTGCACTGATAAGCCGGATGGTCCCTTTCCTCTTTACTCCAGAGGATATGGTGTCAATGATTCCCAAAAATAACTGAATATTTTGATATGTCAGACCACATGACAGTTTTCCACTTCAGCTCAGTCCATCTAAAATGAGCTTGGACCCAGAGAATGCGGCTGCAGTTACGGATCTTGATTATAACTAGTTTCTTCTGTTCATAGTAGATTTTTAACTTGCATTTGTGGACGCAGCGACATTTTGTGCTCAAAGCAGTGGGTAATTGTCAGGGACCTCTACGCCCTCAGAATAGGCCTAAGGATAGATACAAATCTGTATACATTTTAATTAGCAATGTTGTTTTCAATTAATTAAACTTGTTTGTCTTAATTGTAATGAACATCCTATAGAATTTTATCAGTTTGTGTTGGGAAAAGAAGGGTTAATATATATGGTTAAAAAGGGATTAAATAAATATCCAATCAGAATTTTTCTTTGGTAATATCTTGGCAGAAATTATCAAGCGGTGCTCAACACTCATTGACTAGGCCCTCAGGTTTTGAATAGAAAGCACTAGCCAACGTCAATTACATTGACTTCAATTAGAGCAGCGTTAGCTGTAGAATCAACCAATCATAAATTGTCTTGTAATACGTCACTAATTCAGGGCCAATAGTGAACTTTGTTTTCTCATGTTTAAGCCCGCTTGAGCCTAGCTAGCTGGCTCCCTGTTTGCAGGGAGTGTACTGTTCGTAAGGATGGCAGTAGCCCGCTTGTCAGCCCTGGCTTTGATCTGGAGAATGGAATTAGTTTTTAAATGATAATCATAATGGTGTGTGGACTTTTTTCATCTACAGCTTGCTTTCTGTTGCCATCTCGTTCATATTATTTTGAATACAGTGTAAAATATTATTTCAATCTAAGATCAATGGTTCTGTGGTAAAAACAAAGGTAATGACTTTGCAGTTGGAAGTACTGGGTACACGAGATTTATTGTTGTGGTATGTGCTGGACATCGAATACAGTGCAACTTTTCTCTGACAGTATATTGGTTTTCAGCCTTGTCCCTTGCGTACAGATTTCTCTAGATTCTCTGAATCTTTTAATGACCATATGTATAATAGATGATTAGATCCCCAAACTCTTTACATTTTTACGTTGAGAAACATTATTCCTAAAATGTTGCACTATTTGCCTGTGCAGTCTTTCCCGGAGTTTGCTTACAATACATAACTTTTCTTGTGTTACCTCTGTCCCAACTTTTTTAGGAATGTGTTGCTGGCATCAAATTCAATGCTGGCATATATTTTTTTTTAAGAAACACTAAAATGTCTGTTTGAAGATTTGTTATGATGTCTTGGTACAAATCTATATTGAATATAGGGTTTATATGATTTGTACATCATTGCATTCTGTTATTATTTACACTTTATTAAGCTTCCAAAGTTCTTGGGAAAACGGGGTTCTACACTAAGCCCATTAAACAAATGCATAAGTCGCTGGGAATCTAGGAACATTTTCCAATTGGCAGATGAAACTGAGTGTTTCAACAGACATTAAGTAAATTTGGGCGGAAATGTCTGAAAACAAGATTACTTAGAGAAATTGTACGGATGAAGCAACAATAATACATTCCCCCCAGCAGGACGTAGCGGCATGGTACACCATAGGCTAACGTTAATTGTACCACAGCGCATCAAGAATACAATTTCAGAGGAAAGTGAGTGTAGCACTCGAGGACCCGCTGGCAGCCATGTGCCTCCTAGACACATGCAGTCTGTACAAGCATGCGCTCGCTAGCGCACACACACCAGGCGCGACTGGTGGCAAGCAAAATCCCATGCTGGTTTCCCCAGCGTTGTGCCGCCTTGCTCCTGAAACACAGGCATAATAAATCTCTTCGCTGGAGGCGCGGGGGGGACAGATATGTGGTTGTTTAGGTGGAGGCAATAATTTTTTATTTTATTCTGTTACGAAATTCCCCTTGTTTCCTCCATCGCCTCTCTTCCGTATCACGCACAAGCTACATAAACGCATGTCAGCTGGAATGTAGCTCTGCAAATAGCGGTTGGGAGAGTGACAGAGGGACAGCAGGCAAAGAACATGGGAGAGGTGTCCTTGACTTCGATGCAGTATTTATGGTATAGGCCTACACCGCCGTTGTGACATTTGAAGGACCAACCGTTTTTGTAAAAGAAAATAAAAAAATTGTTGTCAAATAGAATTTCTTGCATGATTGCGTCTCCCTTTTTATTTGTATGCTCATCCCCTTTTAATACATGATTATTGTAGGTTCTTCCCCAACGACAAGGTGTTCACATTTATGGGTATGGGGCAACACTGTTGTTTTAATAGCGATCTAGGTTGAGCCATTCGAATGAGTGCAGGGTCATCATTAACATTTAAATGTTACTTTATCCATAGATATACCTTGAGCAGGCCATATGCTGGTTTGTATTTCACAGGTGAGGGCTCTTCTGAAGCACCAAGCTGACCACCACAGTCTACATTCAACCCTCAATCTTTGACTCCCCTGAATCATTTAGACCTGTTGCGATGCGACCTTGGTACACACAATGAATGAACATGGCAAAGCTGGGGAAGGGAGAAAAGGTGGTCAAAAAATGATGAAATGCCATCTACGAGGCCGTGTTCTTGTGATTCAAAAGATAATCCTATCGCACAAAGGCAGTGAGATTAAGAGAAAAAATGATGAAAACAGAGAGTAAGACTTAAAATGCCTTTCAACGTCCCACAGACCGGGTGAGGAGCCGACGTCAGCGCAAGTCAGAGAGGGGGGGTTAGCAGATAATGAAAAAGTCTGGCAACGCCTGACCCGGCTCTGATTGCCTGTTATTGCCATTTCATTTTCCAGCAGATGAATTGAGGTGATATAATAAAAACGAATGCTGCCCCCCTCAAGCCGTCGCAGCTGCTGTCCAAATCCACCACAATTAGCCTTTGTCATAGGAGCCATCAGCATAAACACAGAGCCTTGAGGGGAGAAGGGAAAACCAGGCGAGAATCACGGAGGAGATCCGAATGCACAATGTTCCAAGTCACTTCTATTAGAAGTAAGGATCAAACACGCCCAGAACAACGTGTATTCTCATCCGGGGACAGGCAGAGCTGCCAGGAGTGCATAGTGGATCCAGATACTGAGCCCAGGATTCAGCTGCGTGCCAAAAGGATCCTGGGGCCCTATTCTGCTTTAAGAACACTGGTAGGACAAATGCCCCTAGGCCATCAGCAGCAGCCGCGTGTGTGTGTGTGTGTGACAGCTCAGGCACATCCACAGTCCCTTAGGAAAGTATTCAGACCCTTTCCCTTTTTCTACATTTTGTTGTGTTACAGACTGAATTCATGATAGGGGGATAAAAAAAACTAGACTCCCTGTTCAATCTTACTGAGCTTGAGAGGATCTGCAAGGAAGAATAAGAGAAACAGCCCAAATACCGGTGTGCCCACTCCTATGCCCTTGCTTACTACTACAATGTCTGTGGTTGTTCCACCGAGCTTTCTGTCTATGCACTAACTGTAAGTTGCTCTGGATAAAGAATATCTGCTGAAGGACTGAAATGGAAATGTAACTCCACTCCAGTGCTTTTAGAGTCCTTCTCGTGGGAATTTTCCTTTTCCTATGTGAGGCATGATCATGTAGGGCATGCAGTGAGGCAATATCCTGACAGGCATATTAAACAGTCCACTGTGTACTAGCACTAAAACACAGATCATCATCTGCACATCTCATGAATTTAGGACCGGGCTGCCTAACCCTGTTCCTGTAGATCTATTGTACCCTCATTTTGGTTTCCCATCCAGCTAATTATTACAATCAGGTGAGTTAGATTAGGGTCAGATAGAAAACCTGGGTTGGATCTCTGGGAATCTCTGGGAACATGATTGGGCAGCAATGCTTCAGAACTAAAAGTATTTAAAATAAAATGGTATGTTAGAAAATAGTATGTTGTTAGTAGTAACATATTACTTCTAACATTGGTTTCCATTTATTGAAACATTTGTGACAGAGAGTAGTATTTTGTTTTAGTAATTTAATTCCGATCAATATTTCCGGACAGAAACACAAAGAGAATTGGAATTCCAGTTTACTTCCTGACTTGACGGAGCGGTGGTGGGGGAGACTTGGTATTAACTGAATAACGTAATGTGATGTCTTTGATATATGACGTCATATACCACAGCGTTCAGCAAATCAGCATGCAGGTTTGGAACCACAAGGATTTTATACTATTTATATTGATAATGTGGTTTTAAACAAGAGATTCATTGACTGCTGCCATTTGCTCTGCCTGCTTAACAGTGACATGGCACACAGAGACACAGTTATTATCTCAGTCAATGGTCAGCGTGGCTGTATTTGTTGGGTCAACAATTCATTTCACCATACATTGTCAATATACAAAGACACATGGTTTATATCCAACATTTACAATCTCTTTGCCGCATTCAGATCGAAAGAGAAATGGATGCATTTGAATCAATGCTATTTTCTGACATTCTAGCTTCCCTGAGGGATTGGTGGTGGTGGTGTGTGTGTGTGTGTGTGTGTGTGTGGAGGGGGGTAAGAAAATCAAAAGGTCCAATCAATGACAGACTAATCTTATTACCATTTGAAAAAGCCCCGGCACCCGAAGGGTCCAATCGTTTAACATGTCACAAGACTTCACTCAATAGGACTGAAAGGCCCGGTCCAATACATATAAAATAGAACTTAATTAGCTCTATGTTCTAAGCCATGCTGAGAATCCAGGCGTTCACAAATCAATTTGTAACTGCGCCCTTTAGACCATGGGGTCACTCAAAGTCCAGCGCTGTCAATTTAAATGTGGCTTCTTCTCAGATCTTTTCACTGTGACCAGTACGCTTGGTTGTGTTGCTGTGTATGGTCATAGCATGCTAGCTGCTTATCGTTGCAACCATTTGGACTGGAGATAGCGAGAGATTAATTCTAGTAAAGCGTGGCAGTGGGAACGGGTTTTGAGTTAGCATTCTAAAACATACGGTGACTCCCTTCCCACTATGATATTTAAGCTGTCCTCTAGCCAGCCAGACCCTGAAAAAAAACACAGGACAAAATAGGAATTGGGGGAATGGCGAGAGAGAAGAGAGAAAACAGACATTTTGAGATATAGGCAAAAAGGGAAAGAGAGGATGAGAAATAGGTTAAAGGGAATTCAGAGAGAAAGACAGGCAAGAGAGAGCCTTCAGCATTGACAAGCATATCAACCCAAGGCTATGGCATCCCCTAGAATGGTTTGTATGAAGACAGCATCTGGGCCATTTAACCTAGACTTGAATACCCAGAAAAACACATTTTACAGAACATGCGTAAAACTGATTCTGATATTGTCTGAGCTCTATGTCATGTCGGATGACTTGCGTGGGATCAGCAGGACAGTTAAACACTAAAACAAACCAATTCAGTGAGTCAACATGATCCTATTTCAAAGCAAAACTCCAAATGAATGAGCAAGCTAAAAAGGGAAGTAATCTCAAACACGAAATTTAAAAAATCAATCCCACCGAAGGCAAGAAAGCAAACAAAATAGAGTGGTGTGGCAGCTAGGTTCTGTATTTACCTTACACCACTTTAAGAAACCAGAACGCAAGAGACCAGAGCAAGGGGGAGAGGACCGAGACTTTTAAAATGAGAATGCCCCCAAAATAGATCTCGACATTAATATGAGCGTTCAAAACGCACTACCTGACTGCAATGTAAATATTTTAAGGCCAACAGTTTGTGAGGATCAGTGTGAACGGCAGCTAGCAGCTGGTGCTTAGCAGTTCCCTGTTGGTCAGCCGAGACCACCTCTCACACACCCCTGTGGATGAAAATGATGACAGATGGTTGAGGCAGGCTGGGCCGGAGCCCTGTTGATGTATCCGGGCTATGATCTGCGCCCCTCAGCCAAGGCAGGTGGATTACAACCAGGGCCTCTGTTGGGGCCCAGCAGCATACAGCGAATCAGGGCCGGGGCATCGGCCATGGCAAAAAAATGCCAACCCTGTAATAAACGGATAAACTGACTGTTCAAGCAAAATCTGCGAAATGGGAATTAACTGAATGCCAGATGCTAAACGCCCAATGTCATACGCTGCAGGCATCTAATCGACAGAAATCAAACCTAAAATACTTAAGGGGATGTATTCCCACAAATGCTACCCAAGTAGATAGACTTTGGGTCTAATAATAAATTATACATTAATATCACTACAACACGTTATCTATTTCCACACCACTCGTACAGACAGCAACTATATTAAAACTGCTGGCAAATACCACCCCAACAGCATGTTATCCCATGTTGAGAATGATGAGCAGGAATAGTGCTTAGGCTTCAGGAGGTCTGGTCCGTTGGGAATTCCTTATCGATCAGCTAAACCTCTCCTATTCTGTGAGGGGGGCCTGAAGCACAGTAATCCAGTTTGATGAGAGGTTCACTGAAGTGGAGGAACCTGGGACGGATGGAACCTGAAGAGTACAGTGTTCATTCAGGCAAAAACAACATTGCTAAACATTTAGGTCATGAAAACAAGTAAATGGCAATGGGCTTACCTGAATTGGTCAGACAGTTGCTCAATTTTCCTTTGGTAACAGAAATGGCAGAATAAATAAGCTGACCTGTATGCCTTTGTGCTCTGAGCTGAACCGGACAGAATCTGTAAGCAATTATTATGTAGTTTTGAGGCCCCAGTCGACTGTGCTGCAGTAGACAGAAGATAGCCCATTGGCAGAACAATTACAGCATTCCCAACCGCAATATCAATAAATGTCTCTTCAGAAAATATGTAGGTCTTGTGTCTCCCCGTTTTTGTCTTTAGCTATTGAAATCGCTATGGTTTGCTCTCTATCGCTCTTCCTCATTAAATAATTTTGAAATGGTCCTCATATTTCAAAACCTTTTCTTGATGTCCCCAGCTTTGTCACCCAATGTTGCTACTCCAACACTTGTATTTCTAATCCAATAAAAACAATAAGCGTTCATTCACATCAGTCAATACTCACTTGTGACATTTTGTTTTTACCATGTCATTTGTTAATTTCACATAAAACGAAGACTTGAGTGAACAAAGCAAATCCTGGGCATTGTTAGTACACGGCAATCAGCATAAAAACTGGTAAAAATGACATTGTTGCACAATAAGGCAGTGTTTTAGAATGCGGTGCCATTTAGAAGCTCCCTTTCACTGATTCTGAGAAGAACAGAACACATCAGTATGCTATTAGCTTAACCCATTATATAAAATACAAACCCATTTCCAAAGTAGTTGAGGCCAGGCAATGCTGTTTACATTTCCACTTTTCTTTTTCAAACATTATAGTCTAAAACCTAGTTTCCAACAAAGTTGGGATACTGTGTCAAATGTAATGAAAAACCAAATGCAATGAACTGCAAATCATTTAAACCCTATTCTCAATAGAAAGTAGTACAAACACAACATATCAAATGTTGAAACAGAGAAATGTTATTGTTTCTAGAAAAATATATGTCCACTTTGAATTTTATGCCAGCAACAAGTTACAAAAAGAAACAAGACTGGAAAAGTTGTGTAATGCTAAAAAAAACTCTGTGGAACATCAACTAGGTAGGTTAAGTGGCAGCAGGTCAGTAACATGATTAGGTATAAAAACAGCATCCCAGAAAGGATGAGTCTTTCAGGAGTGAAGATGGGGATGGGTTCACCACTCCATGAAACATGAGCAAATAGTACATCAATTTAAGAATAACGTTTCTCAATGTAAAATTGCAGTGTTTGGGAATCTCGTCATCAATGAAAAGAGGAAATGTAAACAGTATTGCCTGGCCTCAAAACAATCATTTTTAGATTTTTTAAAATCATTTTCATGGACAGAATTCAGGCTGGTTTTAAACTACAGTAGTGCTCAAAAGTTTGCATACCCTTGGAGAATTGGTAATATATGTAACATTTGTAAAGAAAACAAGTGAGCAGGCAAAACGTCTTTTATTTCTTATGGGATTCACATTCAACTGTAGATCATAACAGAATGTCATAACCATAAAACAAAACAGGTCAACAAAGAACAAAATTAACTGAGCCCTGTTCATAAGTCTGCATACCCTTAGTTCTTAATTCTGTGTATTGCCCCCTTTAGCATCGATGACAGAGTGCAGTCTTTTATAATAGTTGTCTACGAGGCCCAACATTTTTGCAAGTGGTTTAGCTGTCCATTCGCCTTGGCAAAATGCCTCCAGGTCATGCAGTCTTTGGTCGTATTGCATGAACCGCATGTTTGAGATCTCCCCGATATTAAGGTGAGGAGATTGTGATGGCCACTCCAGAACTGTTACGTCCTGTGTACTGTTTCTGTTGCGTGCGCTGTCTCTTCTCTGTTTCTTTCCCAGGTGTGGTAAGTTGCTGCCGATGACGTGGGCGTGGCCATCAATCATCAATCCCCACTAGCCATCCGGGGGTTTACATATACCCGTAGGAAACCCACTGTTATATACACTAGGTTAGATGTCACCCAACGGTTATTGTTGCAGTGAAGTAAGTTTTGGGTTAGGTTAGCTTGTGGCGGGCAGGTTTAGAGGTGTATGAAAGCTCAAGGACTTTTTGTATTATTTCTTTGATTTGACACACCATTGGCATTACCCTACCCCTACAACTTTCACCTGCTGCCCTCCTTCCCTTTTTGAGCTGTTTTTTTTGTCCTCCATAATATAATTTTTACACATACATAGACAATAAAACCCTAGCAGTTGGGTAACATCTACTTGGTTGTCATGCATCTCATTGTTCCACCTTCAGCCAGGCCACTCACTCCTTTTCAGTAGGCCCTTATCATCCGGTGTGCGCGATCTTGGGTGGTTGCATTCTCCTCACTCACGAGCCGTTGGAGGGAGCATAACAAGAACCTTCACCTCTTTTTGCTGTAACCACTGGAGGGACAACATGGCCGTGTGGTTGGGGTCACTATTGTGCTGGAAAGTCCACGAATGTCCCATGCGCAGCTTTCCTGCAGAAAAATGCAAATTGTCTGCCAGTATTTTCTGATAACACGGTGCATTCATCTTGCCTTTCACAAGATTTCTTGTGCCTTTAGAGCTCACACACCACCAAAACATCAGTGAGCCAATGCTTCACAATGGGGATGGTATTCTGTTCACTATAGGCCTGGTTGACCACATTCCAAACATAGCGCTTATGCTTTTGGCCATGAAGCTCATTTTCGGTTTGGTCACTCCAAATTACAGTGTGCCAGAAGCTGTGAGACATGTCAAGGTGTTGTTTGTAACTGGGCTTTTTGTGGCATTGGCGCAGTAAAGACTTATTTCAGGCAACTCGACCATGCTGCTCATTATTGTGCAAGTATTGTCGTATTGTGCTCCTTGAAACAATCTGAAACAAATCTTTTTCCAGAACAGCCTGTATGTCTCTTGAGGTTGCCTGTGGGTTATTCCTTGTATCCCAAACAATTCTTCTGGCAGTTTTGGCTGAAATCTTTCTTGGTCTACCTACCTGACCTTGGCTTGGTATCAAGAGATAGAACAGTGCTGACTGGCATTTGCAAGGCTTTTGATATGCTTTTCCATCTTTATGAAGTTCCATTAACTTGTTACACAGGTCTTGACAGTTCTTTTCTGCTCCCCATGGCCCAGTATCTAGCCTGCTCAGTGCATCCACATGAGAGCTAGCAAACTCATTGACTATTTATACACAGACACTAATTGCAATATAAAAAGCCACAGGTGTGGGGAAATTAAAATGTAATTGCCATTCTAACCTGTCTGTGTCACCGTATGTGTCTGTAACAAGGCCTAACATTCAAGGGTATGAAAACTTTTCATATGATCACTATCCTTAAATACATTTCTTTTGCAGTCATATTTTCAAAATCAATGCCAAAATGTCACAATTTCTGCCAGAGTTTGCAAACTGATGAGCACCACTCTATTTGAAGGGGTGTTTTCTCAAACCTATGGCACTTCATTAGTGTTATATTGTATTTATGTTGACTAGGACCAGTGATGCTAGTTAAACAGATTCACAGTTTGCTGGGGTGTTGGGGATGTTAGTTGAGTGGAAACACAACTGACCTTGAAGCAACTGGTTACCAGTTCAAATCCTTGGAGAAGGGATGTGTTTTCCAACCATTACCTTTTTACTGAAGGTAACTTTTTAATTTTGTTTACGGTCGAAGTCTTCGTTAACTAGAGGTTAAAGAACAGGAGTGGTAGGTGAGTGGTAATGCTGCTGACTAACTCCAGTGGTTGCAAGTTGAAATTCCATTGATAGGTGCATTTTCTTCTGATTACTACCCTTAAGAGTCTTGGTTTGCTGGAGTGTTCTGGGTAGAAATGTGGGGCAATTGGAAATGCTACTGACACAGACACTAGTGGTGAAATTTTGTTTTGTGTTTGGAAAACGGGTTATGTTTATATTTCGACACTGGCCTGGGAAAGCCTCAGGATCCCCCAGTCAGAGCTGGCAAATGTAGCTCCGGTAAGGGAAGTTTGGGATCCCCTGCTGGAGCTGCTGCCCCCGC
Source organism: Esox niger (assembly GCA_016801105.1). Classification (NCBI taxonomy): domain Eukaryota; kingdom Metazoa; phylum Chordata; class Actinopteri; order Esociformes; family Esocidae; genus Esox; species Esox niger. The sequence continues at coordinate 51,840 of JACXGJ010000412.1, forward strand.
AACCCGACAATGGCTAAGCGGATGAAGATGAGGTGTTATGGTTATGGTTGAAAAACGCACATTATTGAACTGTTTGATGGCCTTAGTTACTAACTTGATAACTAGCTAACGTTCTACGATGTGGCCCAGAATTGAAATGTGTATAGCCTATCCTGCGCAAGGTATAGCTGAGGGAGCAAAATACATGCAAAGATTCCTAGGTTAGGCAAAAGGAACTAAGAGCTAACTAGCCTGGCATTATAGCTGAAGTTATACAAATTGTTTGGCATTTCCATTTTTATAGCCTGTACATTCCTTGGAATAACTGAGTGGGGAAAAATATCCATACCCTAGGTTAGTGACCCTGGACAGAATATATGGGTAGCACCTATTCTAAATGATCCATAATAGTGAAATTCCGGGTTTACTCTCAAATTAAGTCCTGCATGCTACATGAACGTACTGTATATTGTTACATTGAGAAATACAGCCAACAGATAACTTTCAGGTCTATATCAGCTAGAATATTCCTCCATTGCTAAAAAGACCTACTTGAGTTTAGAGCTTTATTTCAAATTCTTTGGACTGGCAACAACACACTAATGGAGTACAATAATACACATTTTCTTACCGTAACATACATAGTTGTAAATATGCAAGATATGACATTTAGAGAAGGAAAAAACACAGGTAACAGGCAGATTGCAGTTAAATGTTAACAATGGTGGTGAGGTTTTGATGTGAATTATGACCACTCAAAACATTAGCTTGCCAGCCATGCAAAAACACGGAATTGGCACACCTACAAGAGGATTGTCATGCACACTTTAAACAGAGTAAATGTACAGTTCTCAATGTTCCTATGGTATTTTTAAATCTTATCACTGCCTTTGATGGAAAGCTTATTTTCTTTTATATTCTCGTTCTCACTGCCTCCCACTCTCTTTCCCTCCCTCTCTTTCTTTCTTGTTTTGTTTGGATTCATCAACACAGGATGAAAAGCGAATAGAGAGGGAGCCCCATCGAGAGAAGAAAGAGAAAATAGCAGTCATGATTCCAGCCACATACAATTTGATGACATGACCAGAAAAATCAATATGAATGCATTGTGATGGCCCCCTGAGCCTGGTGGAAAGGCAAATAACCATTCACGGAAAGCTCACTGAAGCCCTCAGCACAGTCAAGTCATTCTCCAACTAAAATCAAACCATGTGTACTCAAGCAGTATATCACACCCACCAGTGACTTTCAAATAACCTGGTCCATAGCAACCATCATGTATGTTGCTCAATGTTCTGACAGCAGTTTGAGTTCATCTTGCCTTTGAAATACTTTTTTTCTATAATACTTTGAGACAGTTTCTAAAACCATTAAGTCGTTTAAATAACACCAACTAGTGTAAACCATGAACTCACTCCATCCTTGAGTCATTGGACTTAATATATTTAATAGCCTGGCTTTTAAACTCAGAAAACCTTAGTGTTCCTCCTATATTCATAGGAGTTTAAAGACTGTGTGACATTACAGCAGTGCCTTATCTCTCGAAAACCTTTATTAGTATTTAGGTGGCGGTGTCATATGCATACACCTAATCCCCAAACCGGCTTCATCTGGCTCATGTTTATTCATCTGTGCATGGCTTTGGCAGTTCAGTCTTGGTAGGATAGGGCCAAGGTCATCCAGGCAGAACTAAGGTGATCATCACTAAGAGGATGGGGAGACAAAGAGGGAGTTGAAGAAGGTGTCAAGTGGCCCAGAAAGGAGGTACCTCTGTGGGCACAGGAGCGGGGCAAATAGGCCCTATATGCTGGTGGCCTTGAACAAAGGAGGAAGTGGAGAGGATGGAAAGGGAGATAATAGGAAGTCCAAGTGCCTGCTGAAGAGCACTGGCCCTTCTCACCATGCAGCAATGTCGAGTTTGGCGCATCCAAGGGGGTTATTTTCGTCTCCTTGATTTCAGTGAAATTACCTCTACTATAATCTGCCCCCCTAGTTTCTTCACTCTCGGTCACCTCTTAAACTAAACAGAGTAGTGTCTGAATATTACAAGAGCAACGACGTTATTATTATTTGCTGCAAACTGAAGAAGCGAACCCTGTTCGAGCCACACAATGACAGTGAACATGCACAAACCCAGGAAGCAAACGTTGTTGTTTTGTTTCTCACAAATGGCTTGCTAAGAAACCAACTCCAACCAGGATATGAGACAGTTCGCTGTACCGTTCCACATGGCTCCTATTCCAAAGAACCATTTAGTTGGACTAATTTTACTGGTCATTTCCCAATCAATTGCCTTTTAATTCTGTCCCCAGACCTTTAACTAAGCAATAAGCCAAGAGGGGTTGTGGTACATGTCCAATACACCACAACTAAGAGATTTTCTTAGGCCCAATGCATTGTTGAAGAAAATATATGCTTACATATCACAGCTATCAACCAATCAGCATTCAGGATTTGAACCACCTGGTTTATAATTCTGATTAGGCACAACACATTTCAGTGGACACAGCGCTTAGCCGTGGTATATTGGCCATATATCCCAAACCCTGAGACAATGTATTGCACTTCTACACTGGTTGCTAACTCAATTAAAGCAGTAGAAACTGTGATGTCATACCCATAGTATACAGTCTCATATACTATGGCTAGTATGAGCCATTTGGCATACATGATATCACTTAGCTGCTTAAATTGTGTTGGTCATCAGGTTATAATAGCAATAGGACACGATGTGTCGTGCACATGAGCGGCTTTTAGCCATGGTATGTTGGCCAAATACGTTGTACATTAATGCTTAAATGTACATTATCTGCAAGGAGTTTACCTGAATATACAACCCCATTTCCCCCCAAAAAAGTTGCGAAGTTGTATAAAATATAAAGAGAAACATAATTTAAACCATCAATTCAATAGAAAATAGTACAAGGACAACATATCAAATGTTGACAGTTTTCAGCAGCACGTTTCATATAAGCTGGGAAAGAGGCACCAAGACTTGAAACTTTTTGAAATGTTAAAAAAATTACCCTGGCAGAATATCACAAAACAAATTAGTTTAATTGGGAACAGGTCAGAAACATGATTGGGTATTAAAAGATCATTCCATCGAGGATGGGCCTGTTAGAATTGAGGATGGGAAGGCATTCACCACTCTGTGAAAGACTACATGGGCAAATAGTGACACTATTCAAGAATAACGTATCACAATGTAACATTGCCAAGAGTGTCAGGATCACATCATATACGGCACATAATATCACTGAAAGATTCTGAGAATCAGGAGAAATCTCTGTACGCAAGAGACAAGGCTGAAGACCAATATGGGGCGGCCGTGGTCTTTTGGGCCCTCATACGGCACTGCATTAAAAGAAGACATGATTCTGTAGTGGACATCACTGCATGTGCTCAGGAACACTTCAGAGAACCATTGACTGTGAACATAGTATGAACACAGTGTGTTGCAGCATCCACAAGAAAAAACTTCCACACAAAGAAGAAACTACACATAAACAACATCCAGAAATGCCAGCGCCTTCTCTGTACGTAAGCTCATTTTAAATGGACTGAGGTGAAGTTGATAACTCTCCGGTGGTCCGATGGCTCAAAATTAGATTCTGTTAGGGAATCATGGATGTCACATCCTCAAGGCTAAAGAGAGACCATCCGGCTTGTTATCAGCACCAAAGCCAGCATCCATGAAAATATTTGGTGCATTTTGAAATGACAAATACAAAAAAATAATTTGAGTAGCTGCAAACCTATATAAAGCAAGAAGGGGACATTCAACTTTTAAAACTACAGCAATTGGTCATCCTCAGTTCCCAAACACTTTGTTGAAAGAAGAGGTGATGCAACACAGCGGTAAACACGCCCGTCCAAACCTTTTTAACTGGTATTGCGGACATCAAATTCAAAATGGGCACATTTTTCTAATAACAATATTTCTCAGTTTCAACATTTGACATGTTGTCTTTGTACTATTATCAATTAAATATAGGGATACATGATTTTTATATCATTAGATTGTTTTTATTTTCATTTATTGCAGGGTCTCAACAATTTTGGAAACAGGGCTGTAGTTAGAACAAAAAAAACAGTCTGTTAATGACATTGAAGAGTTTCTGAGGAAATACTGCATTACACGTTTGAACTGAGCCCTGAATGTCCAACTGATAGTATAGCTAATAATCCAGTCTTTCGTATGCATGAATGTATGCACTCTCGCACGGCTTTCACACAAATCCTCAACAACCTAACCCTTTGAAACCAGCAGGTTAATCCATGCACAGTGGAGACTACTCTTTAAGGACACCGAAAATGTAACTTCACTCATTCAGGCTTGAAAAAAAAAAAGACTCAGAGCACTTGAAGCTGTCAGGTAAATCCCCATAAGCCCGGAGCACAACAAAGTTGACATAGGAAATAAGATGGATAAAAATCACTTTTTATTTTTTATTCCTCCATCTCTGGATCGTGGGATCTTGGCGCACCCTGTAGCGTTGCTCAAGCTTTCCTATTCCAGGGAGATTTAGCAGAGAGAGAAAAAACACAGAGGGCTTCTTTCAGGCTGTGTATTATCCAAAACGGGCCCAGGGCAAGGCTACAATAAAAACCTGCCTTCCCTCACTAATTCCTTTCAGCAGCTATGAAACACTTTGTAACACAAAGGTCTTTATTACAGTGTAATTACCTGTCTGACTATGCACGTTGCGTTATTGTTCCCTTGTTGTACTGTTCAACAACATGTAACAAGAATTATTTTGCCCACTAAATTGACCAACTGATTTTTTTGTTTGCCGTCGGCAGCACATGACTGGGTAATGAATCATTTCAATTATTACTGGGTTCATTTGGGCGAGTTTCAAACATCTGTTCTGACATGTCAAGCTCACTGACAAGGGCTTACGGTACAAGGTGCAATCTGAGATTATAATTAAAACATGTATAATAAATGAATGTGTATATTGTTCATTATGACAAACTCAGCCGCCTTGCCATTCGAGCGCGAGGACGAAACCACTGGAACATTACACATTACATGTGATATATTCACAATTTCGAAACAATATATGCAACACAAGATTTTGCATTACTTAGGTAATAACAACAGATCTTTCACAGATTCAAAGAGTTAAAATCAAGTGCAACTTAAGGTCATTTGTAATGAATGTCTGCTGTTTCTGGAAAAAACATCCAAGTAGGATGATAAACATACTAGTACATCATGAAGTACCTTAAATATTTGTCCCAAGAGCAATAAATGATTGGGTGTCATACAAATGTACCTAGTTACAGTAAAGTTTACTTACCTGCAATTCATGTAAACCTGTTTATTACATACACCCATGCCGGTCAGCAGTAACCAAAGGCTGCTATAGAAAACTCCAAGCTTGCAAGGTATAACAACTGTCATGCTGTCCTGGAGCAACGTGGTTAACCCAAATGGTTTAGTAGGTCATTGCAGCAAATGAGATCATATTCTCAGTCAGTGTACCTGGTAGAGTGTTAAACAGATGTAAAGTTATACGTAATTGGATTAAGGGCATTTCAATAGTACGGAATCCATTCTGACAACTTAGCTCATTTGAAAGCTTCATAAGCTGCACCGTCCAATGTGATAACTAAATGGTTCCATGTCAAATCCTAAAGGCTTCACTAGTTATGTGTACTGTATGGTGACCAGTAATCCCTATAATTATTGTGTACCTACATGAACGTTCTGGATTGATGCTAAATAAAGGAATTCCCTATTCCCAAGACTCACCATTATTAGCTACGGTTGCTTTCCAGGTCAAATGTATCCTGATTTGATTCAACAATTAAAATTATTTTCTAACGTAAAACACTGTTTACATACCTCTCATGATCTCCGTTTGAAGGTAACCCAGAGCCGTTTTTGAATATAGCATTGCTAAAACGGGGGTATGCTGGTGTGCTGTTAAGCTAAAGTATAATGTCAGTTACAATGAAGCCTTTAATCTTCACTCAACAAACGCAAGAGATCTAGGTTTTGACTCAGCGAAAATATGTGCAGTACAAGGTACAATTTAACCCCTGACCTGCTAAGACAGGCCCTAAAAGACACAAAGCATGCTACTGAAAGGTACATGCAGGATGATTGACAAATCCATTCAGGGTTGGACTGACAACCCATTTTCCTGTGTTCCACAAATGGGGCATATCAGCTGCTCCAGTACTCCGATACGTCTTCTCTCTTCTGAGAAAGTCATCAGGTTTAGAGGGAATTCATTTGACACGCTTAACACGGTCAAATTACCAGCCCACTGACACAATTACTGTATTACCGTGTCTATCTGACAGGTGACATGTGTGAAGTGCTCGCTTGAGAAGCGAAACCCGTTTTGAATAATGACAGTTCATCCTAGAACAGGAGTCCTACAACAAATGACGTAAGCGAACACACGGGGTCTTATTCATAATGGCGGTCACGTGATGTAATGAAGAGTGTCATTTTCAGGCTCGCACACCCACTCAGCAGACTAGAGGAGCCAGCCGTTCATTAGATGTGTTGTGATGTGTTTAATGGAATCTCCCTCCTCCAATTTTCACATTGTCTTATCCGATCATGCACCGGTTGCTCACAATTCCCACCCCTCCCCGAGCGCCAACAGAACGTGTCGACAAGAGCCTAGCCACCCTGACACAAAATGTTTGTCTTCCGCCCACTTTGTTTGTATTATTTTTAATCCCCTAAATGTTTATCCTGGAATAATGCAGAGAAATTACAGAAGGCCACACGGTTTTCTGTACATATCATTTCCAAGGTCCAGATCAAGCTGTTTTTCTGTTCTACATGGTATTTAATTGCACCCACCTGAGTCCATTGGTGTCCGAGGTTTGACCCAGCTTATAAACGATGGTGCCAACGGAGTTATGACAGCTTTTCTTTCTGGTTGTAGGAAAGTCCCCGGAATGTCCTGTGAGAGTTAGTTTTGTTTTTGTTTCTTTAAGCAGAAGCTTACATTTATGTTGCGGGAACATTCTGCGATAGGTAGTCCTTCCCTGATCAGAAAAAACGCAGTGGAACAGGCTTACAGGTTCCGAGTTCAGTCTGAATCCAATAAACCGTGCTACTGTAATTCAATTGGTATTACTTCCCATGTTAGCAGGTCATCATGAATTAAGGTATGCTATGTTATTCGTTTTTATTACATAGGGCAGTTTATTGAGCATGTAAATGTGTTAGGTGTAGTTATGAATTTCCTTAGATTTCTACACTCACAAAAACATAATTATTTTGACATTTATAATAATAATTTGCTGTTCCGACATTCAAAGCTGTAAATGTGTTATAGCTACATTTGGTTAAAAACACACTATGTACAGTAGTCATACACAAAGTTACTATTTGGCATACTTACAACAATCTCATCATTATATCACATACAATTTCTCAAGTACTGATAATTGTTAATATTTAATTCCCCCAAAAAGTCCACGACAAATTAAAAACAAATGTATGAACCATACAAAAGTGAACCATACAAAGAATCCCCTAGTTAATTCTGAAATCCATTGTACTGAATTTAGTGATAAATATTTCCCAAGATTTCTTAAACAGAAACAGTGTTCTCTTCGTAAAACACTGACGGCAACTGACCTGACAACTTCCTAGATACCGTAGAACAGGACAACAGGACTCGTAACTAGTGCACTCTGTCCACCACGTTGGTCAAACACATAGAAAACCGCTAATGGACTGGGCTGTACTGTACAAACGTGACTATACAATGATTCATTGAAATTGCTCCCTGCAAAACAATCAAAATATAGACTGGCAGCGCTCTTTCGTGTAAGATTTGCTGACAGTCAGTCAGTGGCAGATAGAGAACTTATTTTCTATTGTACATACTGCGCTTCAAATGCCCAAAGGGTTTGGGCAATTAACTCAACAGTGAATTGGAGTCCTTGGTAATGTAACCATTGTTAGTGCAGATTTAATCTCATTTGTGCTTGTCGAATAGCATCTCCCCTCTGCTTATGTCAACAGTTAACAATTTCCCCAATGCCTTTTCATACAAGTAACTGTCATCAGTCATTTTCGGCAAGTAGAAGCTCTTGCCAATTGAGTGTACCCATGTTCAGTATTCCAAGTTGGTCATTACTGCATATGCACATGTTCCTTTGGCACAATACTTGGCAAACTCCAAAGTTTCACCATAATGTACAGCTCTTCAACTCACGCTAAGGGTTAGGTTATGTCCACAGATCAAGCCACTCTGAAAGCAATGGCCTCCAATTAAGTATAAATAATTTAGTAGCTTTCAATTCAATAGTGGCTTGTTGACAACGAAGTCTTAGAAATGTGCACATGATAAATAAAAAGGGTTAGGACTTTCAAGGACAGAGGACTCTTTATGTCTTAAAATACAGCTTTAAAAAACAATCTTAAGAGATAAGAGAGAATCTATAGCAACCAAAGGAGGAGTGGCTTATTACGACTAACATTTACAAAGTATTTTACTGACCAAATGATTTCAACCAGCCACTGATTTTTTCTCTATAAAAATAGGAACGTATTTGCTTCCTGTTCTCGTACCACTGCCTGTGCGGATGAATGCAAACACACCCTTAGCTACTAACTTGTACTGAAATCCATATGCATGTAGCTTCTAGCACCTTTTAGCCATTTATAGTTCCAATACTTAAGGCAAAATGCTTGTTATATGGAACCAATATATAAATACTGTATATCGGTACTATTACAGCTATGGAAAAATCTAAAATCAATGCCTTAGTTCGTTGTCTTCGTCTAGTAAACATTTCAAATTCACCATGTGGAAACCAATTTACTACAGCCAAAAGTGCAGAATGACAAAGTCAATGTAAAGCCCTCTCTAAAAAAACAACAACAATATTTGCAACGAGACTGAGTCTGAAACGGTCGTGGGCAGAGCTTGGGATTGCCAAACTGAAGAGAAAAGTCTGGAAAAAGTGCAAAACACGCCAGTGGTGTCACCCAACATCGCACCAGGCTCTTTTTAGGTCCTATCTTACCCTACAACTGGGAGACCTTCCTGGGGAGAGGTCTGGGTCTGGGGACATGGGGCACCCCGTCTGCCCTACGAGAGTCCGACGCCTGATCCAGCTTCATGCTACTGGTGCGTATCTGGTGGGGCTTGGGGGGCAGAGCCGGGGGGTCTGCACTGGGAGGGATGGACAGGCTGTGGGGGAGCGGAACCGGCCTACGCGGGTTGGTGCGCTCGTACACGCTGTAGGGCGGAGGCGTCTTGTTCTCGCGACGGATGAGCTCGTCCGAGCCGGAGGAGACCGAGTTGGGCATGGTAGCCGCCGGGTGGGCGGGGTGGTCACCAGCGGTCGCCTCGGTGCCCGACGCCTCGGACACACTGCAGCGGCTAAGGGACGAGATGCCGCTGCTGTAGCTGCCGGAGAGCACAGGCGAGTTGGACACCAGACCAGCCGACTGGCACTCGGTCGGTGACGGCGTGAAGGGCGGCATCGAACTCTGCGAAGAAACAGAAAGAGAACCAATCAGAGAAAGACCTCCAATCCACAACAAAACAGAATCAATCGCTAATCCCCTTAAGACACTCATTGTGTTACAGCATCGTGGGGGGGGGGAGTAAACAGAAGCAGGATACGAATAAAGGTGGGCGCCAGATTGACAGCAAACCTGCAGTTATTCCACCTCATCAGGAGGCATTGGGCACTGAGACGGAGAAACACAATACAAGGCCATTCCAGGGCAACGAATCCAATACGTTGTCAGAATGTTTTCCGAGCAATTAAACCAAAACAGGGCTGTTTCTTGCTACATTTAAGTGGACACAGTGGAGGGAACAAGTAATCTCTTAAAGTGTTGCTAAATACGACACATCAAGCTCTGACCAGCAAATTAATATTACCATCCAAGTCAAAATATTATTCAACTACTTAACAGGATTCAAGTAAAATCGTAGTGGTTGATACCATAATTGCCGAATGTCTCGATGTAGCCTGAATTTATGTAAATCTCTGTAACACACGGGACTCGGAACCCTTGACTGACAGGATTCGGCGTGTCACTTCACTGAGGCACTGTGTGTCTCCAGGTTTCCTGCAGCGCCATTTCTGACAGTTGCATTTGTGAGTGATTGCTCAGCATGACCTGCCACTCAGCAGCTGTATTTTCTGTTGTTTGTTTGTGTGTGTGTCTGTGTGTGTGTGTGTGTGTGTGGTGTTTTTGTATGTGTCAGCAGGTGTGTTCTGGTGCACAGGCACAGGTCAAAGGCCTGCTAGCAGTCCGCTACACTGCCCATCATAGAACAGCTGGAACAGACCTCCTACAGGCCCAATTAACACACACACACACACACAATTAAATCAACAATCAAATCAACAATCAAATCAACAATCAAATCAACATAGGATGCAGAAGAGCTTCAGCAGTGCATTGAAATCATTGTTACCGTTTTTCACGGCAGTGCATGGAAATATCTTCAATTCAAATTAATTTACAATGACAGCACTATCAAGCATTTAGAGGTAAACATATTTAACTAAGTATAAAGTAAACAGGCACCCCCAAGTTCTGTCCTGATTATTAAGCTGGATATGTGAGCCTCGCATTCAGCCTCAATTTACCAATACCGATAACTGCTTGTTAACTGGACAGCTGTCAAGATGTGCTATCAATGTTAATGGAATAGATAAAAAAAAATTATATTAAGTGCTGACTGTTCATTCAATATAATCAGTTAAATCCAATAATCTGCCGATTAATCTGATATCAGCCTTGGAAAAAAAGAAACACCCACACGCAGATCTCAGCAACCAAACAGATGGAAACCCTTCACAATAACAAACAGCCACAAGGCTTTACATTTGTATTGCTCCGTGCGCCTCGCTCACTTACTGAAAACAAAAACGTGTCAGTTCACAGTACTTTTCCAACCAGAAGGATTTTTTAAAAATTAAATTAAAAGCGTATTTAGATTTCACCGTTTTGAAACGGCCTTGACACACGTATGCTTGTGCTCAAGAATAAATGGCTCATTAGCACAATTATCTGACAGGTGAAAGCCAAGGTGAGAAATCAATATTCATCTACGGAGAAGAACATGGAAGATGGAGATATATCCACTCCAGTTCAAAAACACCTAATGGAGAAGCCATGCAGCGCACAGATGCTCCAAGTCCTGTCAAAGCACTCTGCATTATTAGCAGGGGAAGAGAATGGGATAAACATGCATGAGCACGCCCACACACAAAGACAGACACACCATGCACACACTCAAACATATACACACACTCAAACATATACACACACTCAAACATATACACACATTGAAACATATACACACACACACACACACACACACACACACACACATGCGTGTAAACCCCCACACAAACATGTAAACCTCCACACACACTGCTCTGAGCGCCTCAATCCTCAACAGAATATATTCACCAGCAGCCGCCACATAATCCATTCACTGTATGGGATTCTAGGGAAGGTTTTCAGGCAGTACTACCATCTTTCAAAAAAGATGAAGACTGCAACACACACACACACACACACACACACACACACACACGCGGTTCAGTGATATAATGTAGAGGCTCTGGGCCTGAGGGTTGTTAGTACTGTTTGAGTCCTTGTGCCCTTGATGAAAATAAAACCAAATCAAGGAAATACTTCTGAGGTTTGAGATCTTTTGTGAATATGTCAGAGACAAGCATGCAGGCTTACACGGTCAAATAAATCATCTACTGCTAAAAGTCTGAACCCTGGGTTGTTCTCCTGCCCCAATCTGCAGCAGACAGCATACCCAAAAACGGACACATCAGACCCAAGCAGTTACAGACATACAAACACAGCACTAACCTTTTGTGGAGATCTGGACATTGGGCCAGGGGACTGCGACCTTATGCTCTTGGCTGAAGAGCCTGTTGACAGTCAACAAGAGAGAAAAGAGGATTTAAATCCTGCCACCATTTTTTTTTTACCAGTTGACATGATGACAGAGGACTGAGTCATCCACAGCTGAGGGCTGAAGTCATTTTTGGGCATCTATGAATCAAAAAGTCCCTCGGCTGTGGGTTCTTAGTCGGCACTAAGCAGTTTCCAGCTCCAACAGTGGCTCTGCTGAGAGCATAACAGCCAGTTCAATGCTGCGCTGGCCAGGTCATAGAACAAAGTCAACTCTATTGCATCGGTAAATTACGCTCACCAGCCACTTGATTAGCTACACTCGCTTATTAATGGAAATAGGCAAATGGCAAATTGTGTGGCAGGGAATAGCTATATAAAGCATGCAGACATGGTCAAGAGGTTAAGTTGCTGTTCGAACAATCATTTGAATGGGGAAGACATGAGATCTAAGCAGCATTGACTTGTGGGATTCTTGGCTCATGGTGATCTCAGAAAGGGATGACTAGGGATTTTCTCACAACAAAATCTTTAGAGTTTACAAAGACGAATAAGAAAATAAATAATACAGTGAGCAAGTGTTCTCTGGCCAAAAACAATGAGAGAGGTCAGAGGATGGCCAGACTCGTTCCAGCTGACACTCAAACAGCCACTTCTTACGCCAGTGGTGTGCAGACAGACATCTCTGAACGTGCAATTCGTCAAACCACGAAACTTACAAAGGCAAAGAGGGGTACTAGATTGGTGCGCCTAATAAAACGGCCAGTGAGTTTAGATATGTTTAAATTCACTAGAAGCGTGGAGTTAAGGAGTTTGAGAGGTTAGTGCGCTGTGTGTTTTAGCAGGCATGCTGTTGGGGATTTAATGAACCCCAGAGGAGTCCTAGAGATTAAAGGGGAGGGAGACGGTATGAGAAGGCTCATCTCCTAAAGAATCTTATAGCACAGTTGAGTCTTACTGGCTGTAGTTAGAATGATGGAGGAGAATGGGGCACGGCACAGGAAAAACATGCCCTGTAGGATGTTGTGGGTTTTCCCCTCAGATTAAAGACATTCATCAAGCATTCTCTGCTTTATGACGTAGGCTTGACTCGTTTATCTGTCCATAGGGATTATACGGCAATCATCATCAAAGCCCCTCATATAAAGTAGATTGCTTAAGATTTCCCTCCCGGACCCGAGCTTTTCAGACAATCAATTACTGTACATCATTTCTAATGAGTCGAAGGGGTAAAAACAAGATACTAGACTGTTTCTGCACTCAACAGTACTACAGTGTTGCCTCTGGCAGGATGATGAGTTGGCTGAAGCCGAAACAGAATGGAACCCAGGTGTGAATACAAACATTTGACACAATATGTATACTTTATCTAAATGAGAAGTTCAAAAACTAAGTTAACCAGATGGTATAGAAGAGAAAGTTTTCAAGCATGGAGTTGAGAGACGAAAAATGAGCCTTGGAAGAGAGCAGGTGGAAGCATCAGGTGCGAAAAGATGGGAGAAAGTATTAGTGCAATTCCTCATCGGTCGAGCATTCTGAGTTTACCTGAGTATGGTGGCCTAGGAGGGACAGGGGGAGAGAGCAACTTTCCCACTGTGTCAGAGAACTGAGTGTTGTTGACCTCTTTTACACTGTCTAGACTCCAGCTACTGAAGGTTGGTCTCACTATGTTGGTGTACAAACATATAAACGTGCATCAATCACTGTTCAATGGCTTACAACACAACCACAGCACAAGACTATGACAACACAAAACATTTACATTTAAAAGGTGCACTCCGGTCACATGATCACTGGAATTACAAAAACACATTCTATAAAAAAGGACTTGTCCTGTCTCAGATATCTGTACCAAACACAATCCCAATCAAAATTAGGTTTGGTTGAGCAGCAGGTGCTTTGGAGACAGGAATGAACCGCTTTCTCTGTTTGAATAGGTCAGAATGGCAGTCTTTGTCTACTAAACCAATTATTTGTTTGCAAGGTGGGAGATTTCAGCTGGAAAAAGACTGGATGTATGATCATGTGATAGGAGTTTTAATTTATCAGGTGGTCTTATCATGAACAGTAAATGGTTAATACAAACATTCTCTGTGATATTTTGTTTAAGCCTTGGACAAAACTCACAATCTGGCCCTGACTATTACATTCTGAAATTAAACCGAATATAAACTGAAATATGCAATAAATAAAATAAATATATTTATCTTTATAGCTTTATATTGTTTAGATTTAGGCTTTTCTCTAGATTTAGAACATGATTTTCATTTTATAACAAATATCCACTGGATCATGGTAATAGGTTAATAAAACATGAAAAATCTAAATAGATTAAACAAAGTGTCGAAAATAAAAGTTAAAATACACTACGTAACACATAGACAATAATTATTTAGAAAACACTCAAAAACATTTGCTATTTGGAACCGATTTAATGTTAAACAACAGTCTAAAGGATTACGCTTTTTAATCCTCAAATGGTAAACAAAATAATTAAATGAATCTATTAGTATAATCTCCTATTAAGGACTGTCCTGCCTTATTTTCAAAAATCAACTCATGTACATAAAAAAAGAGATCCTGAGAAACATTGACTAAAATGAGTCTTAATTTCCAAATGGAGTTATTATACATCCACTATTGTTGTTAATAAATCCAAGGGAACCGTGTGGGCTATGTTAGCATGCTTCAAAAACTACTTCAAGTTAATGTCAAATAAATGGAATCTAAAAACTCCTATCTACACAATCGTTCTCTACTGTTGTTATACAACTGAGATACATTAATCTCAACTGCAAATAAGCATACATCTAAGAGCATACATTAAATGTGATTGCTAGTTAAAACTGTAGCTATCGGCAAGCATATAAGCTCCTCCATCTATGCAGTTGATCGGTCTGGAACCTATAATTATATTATAATAGGTTTTTTTTTGCAATCTGACACAAGAGCTTTGAGATTTAAGTGAATTTAAAGGTACACTATTTATATTTGTAAGCACTGCAGATTACTCTTTTTAGAAAAAAAAATTGGTCCCTCTCCGATGGTATTAAAAACTGGGTATTATGTCTCCAGAGACACTTAGATTTACTTACAGTAATTGTGGTATTTATCATAATATTTTATGGTAGCTGTGGACAAGGGTGTAGATTAAGGGGCAGGAGGGTCATGGGCCCCCAATATTACAGACAGATAAATTTCACCCTCCTGGAAAATAGCAAAAATCCTGGGATCCATTGACCCTGACCTCCCACGCAATATGCAATATAAACTTGGGCCCTTGGGAGAGGCTATCAATTTTTTAAAATTCAATTCAAAGAAACACTAAATCTTTCAGATTTGCCAGGTAAAAGTTGACCGACAAAGTAATGGAAAAAACTGACAAATAAAAAAACACATGGGCTACGATTAAAGAAATATATTCCCCTATGCCTGAATAAGCCCAGTCAGTAAATTGAAGGTTAAACAATTACTTCACACCTGCATCTGTTTTGAATATTGGGAAACTGACAATATTGCCTCTACATTTTTGCTCTGCTGTTAAGAATGAAGAGAGATAAATCACACTGTAAGTCACACATCCCAGTTCTGTCCTAGTAATGCAAAGGTGCTATTTCAGTGTTTAGTTAATTCTTCCATAAACAGGTGGAAAGCAACATGTTTGCGTGCTTTGTGCACTTCCGATTGAGCTGTGAGTGAACACACCTACAAAACTGTAGGAATTATTTGGTCTCATTACCACCGCTTCCCATTTGATACATTTCCCAAGTATATTCCACCTTTTCAAAAAAGTTTTTTTAATAAAATACTAATTTCATGAGCTCATTTTCCCTGAACCTCTGACCTTCAGTAAAGTTCACAGAAAGCAATCAACAGCTGAGCTTTTTTTTTAATTACACAAAGGCCCTTTTAAATTAAATTCAATATGTCAACCCACTGGAATATGTAAAAATATACAGTGCCTATATTACCTCAAAATTATACAAAATGGTCATCGTTAAAAAAAATAAAACAGGCACATGCATTTATACATATGAATAGCCTCCCAGAGGCTCACTTAATCAACTTATACAATTCCTGATTTAGAAAGTGTCCCTGTGAACAGGTGTCCCAAATGGAATCTTATTTCCAATTAAGTACAGTATTTCTGATCAGAGCACCCGTTTGCCTTGGAGGAAAGTAGAGCACTACATAGAGAACAGGACATTCAAAATGCCCCCCATGTGGGAGGTTGACAGTGAATACTGATGAAGCTGGGAGGAAATGGACTTCATGGAGAGAAGCTGTCATTGAAGCAGATGTCCCCACTCCAGACAATCTGTCTCCCTCTCCCTGGTCAATCTGTCAACTAGACTCATGTCTGGATGAGATGACCACAGTCATGATCTCTCTGTCTGGAGGACGTGATGCGACTGTATAGCTAAAATACCAGTATGACATCAAGCTAAGGGTAATTGGGCAAAACCATGATCCTGGAGGTATATATTATTGTACACAAAAGTCCTATGGTTGAGGATGAGTTAAGACACACAAGAACGTGAGACTTCTGTTTTACCTTTATCTGGTGCAGAAAGGTTAGGATCACTTCGAGGGAGGGAGGTGTCACCTATTTGATTAGGGGTCGCCTTCTGTAAAATAAAATAAGCAATGAATTACAACCAACGATAAGTCACTGAAATAATTTATAGAGTGACGTACTGTTCCCTATGAACAGAACTTGTGCATTGTCAACAAGAGAACAATCAATACACGCAAGGGCCAATATACATTACCGTTCAAAAGTTTGGGGTCACTTCGAAATTTCCTTGTTTTCCACAACACACATGACATATGTTTGAATAGGCAATAAAGCTAAATGAATAGCAAATACAGGTGTATCTCAAAACATTTGAATTCAGATCAAAAAGTGACACCATATATTCTAGATTCATTACACATAAAGTGAAAAATGTCTAGCCATTTTGTTTTAATCTTGATATCTACAAATATTAAAATCCAGTATATCAAAATGTTAGAATAAAAAAATAGCAGTGCACAAAGGTTGACCGGAGAAAGAAGAGTAGGAGGCACAGGGGCCTCCCACACCTCTTTCTATTCTGGTTAGAGCCTGTTTGCCCTGTTCAGTGAAGGGAGTAGTAGAGTGCACATGAGATCTTAAGTTTCTTGGCAATTTCTCACATAGAATAGCCTTTATCATTTATTTCTGGCCATTTTGACCCAGTAATCAAACCCACAAACGCTGATCTCCAGATAATCAACACGTCTAAAGAAGGCAAGTTTCATTGCTTTTTAAATCACCACAACAGTTTTCAGCTGTGCTAACATGATTGCAAAAGGGTTTTGTAATGATCAATTTGCCTTTTAAAATGATAAACTTGGATTAGCAAACACCACATGCCATTGGAACACAGGACTCGTGGTGACTGATTATGGGCTTCTGTACGCCTATATAGATATTCCATAAAATCAACCGTTTCCAGACACAAGTCATTTTTAACATTAACAATATCACACTATATTTGTTATCAATTTGACTATTTTTATTGCATTTTCTTTTTTTTTTTAAACAAGGAACTTCTTAAGTGTCTTCATACTTTTGAACAGTTGTCCATTTCAGAGCAATTATGACCGTTTTTAGTGCATCAGCCTTGTCCTATCGGTCTCTTTGATAGTCCCTCTATATAAAATTTCTAAGTTGCACCCTCAAATGTTGATTGAAAACTGATGTGCTAACGCCACTAAAAGCCATCAAGGCGAGTTACTCTAGCTGTGAAAGTAATCAGCAAACAGTCAGAAAGCTTGAAGCTCGCCCATTCTCTATATGTGGAAAGAAAAAAAGTCATAAAATTCCTCAGTAATGTCCTCAGCGATAGTTGTACTTGTGTATGTGTGTATGCGTCTCACTATGGGCAGATTCCATCAGCTGGATAAAATCATGGATAAAAATCAGCTTTTCACCTTTGTCATTCTCGCAATGGTCGATTTTAGGCATGTATATAAAATGTCTTGATGATAGCAGCAGGCAACAGAAAATGAGGCAAACAAGGTTTTAAACAAGATTTCCAATTGTAGCTTTGGGATCAAGTTACAACACACCTATTTATTTGACAGATGGTTAAGGAAGCCAATGAGATGGTTAAGAGCTTTGTTCATAAGCTCCACCCACAGGGTTATAGATGTTAAGAACATTAGTTTTGACTGAGTTGTTAGAGCAGCTGAGTCAACTGAGAACAAAACCTTTTCCTGATCACAAGAAAATGGAAATAACTATTTTTAGCATCCTGTGAATACCTACATAAAGGTTTCAATATGCATTTTAGATACACATACAGTAGCGCTCTAAAGTTTGCATACCCTTGGAGAATTGGTAATATATGTAAAATTTGAAAAGAAAACATGAGTGAGCTGGAAAAACATGTCTAAATTCTTATGCAATTCACATTCAACTGTAGGTCATAAAAGAATGGCACAATCATGAAACAAAACATGGCAACAAAGACAAAAAAATCAACTGCCCCCTGTTCAAAAGTCTGCATACCCTTATATCTTAATACAGTGTGTAGTCTTGTGTAATAGTCTATGAGGCTCATTGTCTAAGTGGTATTGCTGCCCATTTGTCTTGTCAAAATGCCTCCAGGTCATGCAAAGTCTTTGGTCGTCTTGCACGAACCGCACGTGGGTGACTGTGACAGGAGACTGATGGCCACTCCAGAACTTTACCTTCTTCTGCTGTAACCACTGTAGTGTCAACTTGGCCTTGTGCTTAGGGTCATTGTCGTGCTGGACAGTCCAAGTTTCCCATGCAGAGCTTTCGTGCTGAAGAATTGAAATTGTCTGCCAGTTATTTCTGATAAGATGCTGCATTAATCTTGCTTTACATTTTCACAAGATTCCCTGTGCCTTTCGAGCTCACAACCCGCCCAAACATCATTGAGCCACCACCATGCTTGACAGTGGGGATGGTAAACGGTTCACGATAGGACTTGTCGCCTCTCCAAACATAACACTTATGATCGTGACCATAAATCTTTTTTCGGTCTCGCTGCTCCAAATTACAGTGTGCCAGAAGCTGTGAGGTGTTGTCGGAAATATTGTAACCGGGCTTTTTTGTGGCATTGGCGCAGTAAAGGCTTTTTTCTGGTAACTTGACCAAGCAGCTCATATTTGTTCAAGTACTGTCGTATTGTGCTCCTTGAAACAACCACACAGTCTTCTTCCAGAGCAGCCTGTATTTCCCCTGAGATTGCCTGTGAGTTTTTCTTTGTATCACAAATAATTATTTTGGCTGAAATGTTTCTTGGTCCACCTGACATCGGCTTGGTATCAAGAGATCTCAGAATTTTCCACTTCTTAATAAGTGATAGAACAGTACTGGCTGGCATTTGCAAGGCTGTGGATATATTCTTTATATAGTTCCATTACTTTACTACGCAGGTCTTTTGCAGGTTATTTTCTGCTCCCTATGGCTCAGTATCTAGCCAGCTCAGTGCATCCACGTGAGAGCTAACAAACTGACTATTTAAAAAAATCCACAGATGTGGGAATTTCTCCTTTATTGCCATTTTCACCTGGGTGTGTCACCTTGTGTGTCTGTAACAAGGCCGAACATTCAAGGGTACATAAACTGTTGAACAGGGTCATTAGGGTGATTTCTGTTATCATTATGATTTAAAAAGGAGCCAAACAACTATGTCATAATAAATGGCTTCAGATGCTGGAATCATCTTCACTATTATTCACAAATCATTAAAAAAAATCTGCAGAACTGTTACAAGAGATTTCAAAATTGGTAAAAGACTAAAAAATTTAAATGTCATTTTCAAAACCGGTATCTGCCATAAACAAAACCATATTGGTCATTCTTAAGTAGCATGTGCTGTTTTGGTATTTTACCTGTGCAGGATCCAGGGGAGTTGGGAAAATGGCACTGACCGGTCTCTCCCTCGGCGAGAGGCAGGAGTTCTCTCTGGAATGTTTGTGTTTGTCCTGCAACTGAGGCGAACCTGAAAGCCAGAGGAAACAAGGGTGAGACCCTAAAGACAGACAAATAGAAAGAATGAAAGAAAAAGTAAACGATAAGATAAATGCGGACCGGGAATGTATTGGTGACACATTGAAAACACTGAATTGTACAAGTGTTTTCATTAAACCAGTGACGCACACAAATAAATGAGCAAAGAAGCTGGTAGCAAACGAGCATCAACTATCCAACGGAGCTCAGTGCTTCCCTCCCACCACCCTGGCTGTTTCCACTTCACCAACCCCAGAGCATAAAAGACCTGCTGGGCTCACTGTCACACTGCATCGGAGCCAAAACTTCACTTCAGGGACAGTCATGACAACGGGCGCGTACACAGAAATATACAGGTTTACGCGAGTGTGTTTTACACACACGAATTACAACAAGTAACGTTTAGTACAGCTCCATACACTACATGTACACTTTAACATTAGACATTCCGCAATGATTGCTCAAGGATGGACGTCATACAGGAATAAGCTGGCCATCTTGCTGTCAGTTCTGTTAGCTGTACTTCTGTAAACACTTTATGGTCCTGACAGTTGTTTTATAGGGGTCCTTCTGGTTGCACAGGAGCTGCCAAGGAGAGCGTATAGGCATCCATAAATGTCTCCATATATTTGTGTTTTTATGATCTGCATCAGGGCAGAAACGCATGAGCACGTCTGAGCAAGGAACCATAAAAAGGGTAGAGGAGACATTCACAATTCGCTGAAGTACCTCCTAACCTGGCTGCATGCGGTGCCAAGCTTCTTTAAGAGTTTAGAGACAATCTCTATGATTCACGGGTGTTAGACAGCACACCCCGGCAACCTTTATTCTTGCTGCATTTCCGTCCGTCTTGAAGTCTCTCTCTCTCACTCTCGTTCTTTTGGTTTGACTTTGATCTCTTTTGTTGTTTGCTTTTTTCGGATAGGAACAAGAACAGTCTAAACGTGCTAACAAACAGTCATCCAAAAGGTGGTTTGTAACTTACGCTAATTTTTAACCGTCGTCCCGAGGTGGGCTTTTTTGGTAATAGAATACATAATCAATTAAAAATGACAAATTACCATTCAGTGCATTAACCTAATTACACACAAAGCAAAAGCCATTGGCTACGATTAGAGGTAAGAAAATATCATACGTACTGCTTTCCCCCATTAACATGTACTTCATTCATTGAGGAATGGTTGTAATGGGTCCATATCATTGCAATGTTTGAGCAACACATTTTTGGTGTTGCTTTGATGTGCTTAATGTTCCAGCGTGTTCTTTAAAGAATTGTTCCACGACTAAGCTCCTGTTTTGTAGGTGTCCTACAGATGTACAGGGTAAAACCAATGAGTACACAGTTGCTTTGGATAAGCGTGTATATGTAAGGACAAGGCACTCATCGAATATAGATAAGAGGGTCATATTATTCTGAAACAGTAGACTAGATAGTTCAACCATGAACTATGGGCACCGCCCAGATCCACACGTTTGGATCCAGGATGATGCCAAAGTATTTCACCACTGTAACTCAATCAACTGGCGTTGCTTTGATTCAGTCAGATACTTGACAGAGACTCAATTGTTGTTAAAATAAAAAAGACGACAGTTTTGACAGATCACAAGCATACAATAACAAAGAGAACTGAGCCAAGCACAGAGCCCGGTCCAGACAGCTCTGCACACTGCAGGCCTTTTCTTCTGATGAACTGAACCCATTAAAGACTGGTGTGACGATTTGATCGTTTTGAAATCGGATGCCTTTTTTAGGTCATAGGAAAAGCTCTGAACACATTCCCCTAATCCAATATTGTCTTGACATACTCCAAGAAGTTTGCCATTTTAGTATTTTGGTGTGAATTCAGAATGTTCCCAGTAGGGACCCTTTTCCAGATGATAAGAGCTGTTCTTTTTGTCCTCTTTTCTTTCACTCTCATGTTTGTCCCCTAACTCCCATTTGCTGTTCTACAGTCCCCAAAAATCAGAATACTCACTATATATGTATATAGTTGGAGAATGTGCATATAAATAATGATACAAGAATAAGAATACTCTCTGTCTATATATATCTATATCTATGGATATATAGATATATATATATAGAGAGAGAGTATTCTGATTCTTGTATCATTATTTCTATGCACATTCTCCAACTACAAACCATATAAACATGAATGCTCACTGTACTGAGTCATTTTCAGGTAAACTGTATTGGTGTAATGAGGGAGGGTGTGGCAATAGTGAATAACAACAAATATCAAGGTACGCGTTATTATTAGGCAGCTTCATGACCTCAGGTGAAATGGGCCAAAAGAGATTTAACACCGAAATGTCAAACATTTTAAAATGCTTTTCAGATGGATGCAACACTGTTTAAATAGCTAAACTATTGAGTTGGGACCACCAGATAATCATTTTTTTTTGTTGTGAAGTCAACTGGGATGTACAAAACACATGGAGAAGAAAGGACCCAAATTAACTGCAAAATACTTGAGAAGAATTAAATGAGAAGCTACCAGGAAAACATTATCCTCCAGTGCCATCATATTCCAGAACAGCAACCTACCTGGAGTTTCTAGAAGTACAAGGTGTCAAGTGCTCAGAGACATGGCCAAGGTCAAGAAGGCTGAAAGAAGACCACCACTGAATAAGATTTGAAATGTACTGTATAGATTGTGCAAAGAAATACCCGAAGACAGGTTTTTCAAAGGATTTATGGAAAGATGAAATGAGAGTGACTCTTGATGGACCAGATGAATGGGCCCATGGCTGTATCACTAATGGACACCCGGCACCACTTCAGTCAGGCACCAGGCAGGTGGAGGAGGTGTACTGTTATGGGCTGCTATCATTAAGGATGAGGTAGTTGGACTTTTGTCGGGTTGAAGGACTGAAACTCAACCCCCGAACCTATTGCCAGTTTCTGGCAGATACTTTCTTATAACAGTGGTACAGGAAAAAGTCCTCAGCATTCAAGATGTCCATGATCTTCATGCAGGAAAATGCTCCATCACATGCATCCAGGTACTCCACTGCTTAGCTGGCCAGCAAGGGCCACAAAGATGCCAGAATAATGACCTGGACCCCTTCTGCTACGGACTTAAATCCTATTGAGAATTATTGGGCCCTTCTCAAACATGAGATTTAGTCAGGGAAGCCCATACACCACTTTCAATTGTCATTTTGTGTTACTTTTTTGTTACACTTACTTGGAAAATGATGAATAAACATGTTGAGAGGAACACATTTTTTAATTAGTTGCCTAATAAACCACACCAATTGTTGCCTAAAAATTCTGCACTCTTATGTATTCCCCTGAGAAAGATCCAAACTCACATTTACCTTGTTAAACATTCAAGTTTGAGGTTATATCTTCAGGAGTACAATTTACCTAATAATTGTGCGCGTGCGCGCACGCACACGCACACACACGGATGTGTGTTTTGGGTCGTTGTCGTATTGAAAGGTTAACTTCCTCTTCATGTTCAGCTTTCTAACAGATACCTGAAGGTTTTGTGCCCAAATTGCCTGGTATTTGGAACTGTTCATAATTCCCTCCCTGTGACTAAGGCCCTGGTTCCAGCTGAAGATAAACAGACCCAACGCATGATGCTGCCACCACCATGCTTCACTGTAGGTATGGTGTTTTTTGGGTGATGTGCAGTGTTTTTGCACCAAACATACCTTTTTGAAGTATGGCCAAATAGTTAAACCTTGGTTTCATCACACCATATCACATTTTCTCACGTGCTTTTGGGAGACTTCAACTGGGCGTGGGCGTTTTTCTTTGTAAGAAAAGGCTTCAGTCTTGCCACCCAAACCCATAGGCCCTTCATATGAAGAATATGGGAGATGTCACATGTAGCACACAGCCAGTACTTGCCAGAATATCCTGTAGCTCCTTTAATGTTGCTGTAGGCCTCTAGGAAGCCTCCTTGACCAGTTTTCTTTTCGTCTTTTCATACATCTAGGAGGGACGTTTAGTTCTTGGTAATGTCTCTGTTGTGCCATATATTCTCCACTAGATGATGACTGTCTTCACAGTGTTCCATCGTGTATCTAATGCTTTGAAAATTATTTTGTATCCTTCTCCTGACTGATATCTTTCAACGATGAGATCCCTCTGATACTTTGGAAGCTCTGGCTTTTGCTCTGAGATGCAACTAAGAAAATCCTACTAGAACAGCTGAACTTTATTTGTGAATAATCAGTCACTTTAAATGATGGCAGGTGTGTAATGACTTCTATTTAACATGAGTTTGAATGTGATTGGTTAATTCTGAAAACAGCCACATCCCCAGTTATAAGAGGTTGTGCACACTTATATAACCAGGTTATTGTAAGGTTTTTATTTTTCATTTTTTCCATGATTTATCTTTGTCTCATTCTTTCACATCACAAAAACCTGGCATTTTAACAGGGGTGTGTACTTTTTATATTCACAGTACATACATACGAAAACCGTGGAAAAAACTATATGAATAGTAAACATAAAAAATATCCAATAATATCACTTGCTCTTTCTCCCCCAATAGATATCTTTTTTTCTGTATTTTCTTTAGAAGTCATATTTGTTTTCAATTTTGGTAAATAAGGTTGACTATGTTTCTGCATAGTTCACGCAGTGTAAAAATGAAGGCAGCTGTCTGACGGAACACAACCTTTCCTCTGATGTTCATGTCATGGCCAGTCTCTGGTCACTCTGTTCATGTCATGGCCAGTCTCTGGTCAATATGTTCATGTGATGGCCAGTCTCTGGTCACTATGTTCATGTGATGGCCAGTCTCTGGTCACTGTTCAGTGATTCCATACATACAAGTCATTGTTGTTTTCAGTCAGAGCTGTCAAATAGTTCACCAAATAGTATTTCAGTTAGATTTCAGGTCAGATTGTCTGAGTGTTCTTCTAAGGCTTCTTTGGGCTTATCCTCTCTCTGTGGGTCTCATTCTGTGTCTGTGTGTTTGTCTCTTATTCTGTCTGTCTCTCTGTGTCTGTCTCCCTGTCTTACCTCTGGCGCTGGAGGGAGCAGAGCTGGTCACGTTGGGGGAGGCAGAGTGATTGGAGCTGAGGCTCGAGGTAGATGGGCTGGGCTGCAGAGAAAAATATCATCAACAACAACAACAACACTTGCAAGACAACCGACAACAGGATGTTGAGGGACTAATGAATGCGAGTCGGTTACCTGCATGTTGAAGACTTCGTCTGAGCTCTCCGATTGGCCCGTGATGTTGCTCACTTCATTGGAGGCCTGGGATGACAGCGAGGATGACGAGTAGCGGTTGACAGATGGGTAAGTGAGGGGACTGGTCACGCGCAAACACACACACACACGAAGAGACAAAAAGATTCAGAGAATAGGGGAAGAAAAGACCAGTTAACATCAAAAATCAGTTAAGTGTTAGTGGCATATTGACGTAGTGGCATATTGTTCTGAAGAGTAAAAAACAAACCATTCAGGGGTTTGGAGGAAATTAACAGCCAGGTAATCTGTTCTGAAATCACAACTTAACTTTTAGTGGGTTTTAAATGCGCGAGCGGTCGCCTGGATTCACAACAACTACCATAAAATCCGAGGGAGAGAAATGTCAGAGACAGACTGAGGCTGCCTGTGTGTTCCCTCTAGGCAGACTGTCTGTGTGCCTTTACGCTCCAGAGGATGTCACAGGTAGAAAATATCAGGGTCACTGAGCACAAGCGTGCACACACACTTCATCCACCAGTCTGCTAGCGCGCACACACTCGCACACAGAGTTCACCACAGGTGCCAGTCTACCCACCTACGTCCATATGGTGCCAACCCAGGTAGCGTGAGAGGGAAAGCAAAGGAAATACTGGGGGATAACGTAAGAGAAGACACAGGAAAGGCAGGAGGTGCATGTCTCCAGGGAATGGCAAAACGAGACGGGTAAATTATAAACCGAAGAGAACGAGAGAAACGAGGAAGGGAGACGAGGACGGAGGAGTTCTTACCTGCGTCTGGCCACCACGCGAGCGCCGTCCAGGCTAAGGATGTTGGGGACGGAGTTCCTGCACGAGCTGCGCGGGCTGCCGTTGAAGTGCACGGGGCTGGCACGCACGTAGGCTGGGAACTCCTGAGGTCGGGATTAAAACAAAGGACAAACCGAAAGCGAGAAGGACAAGTGGGAGAGAACAAACGAAAGTTGGGAGGGGAGGAGAAAATGTGATTAGCGCAACGTGTGCTCGCTAGCTAAATGAGGTTTAGTTGAGGTTGATTTAAGGTTGGGATTGATTGTTATGGGACTTTATTTTTAAGGCAGCTGACCTGGATTCCCAGACTTGACTTCATCACATGGAACTGGTCAACAAGTTTCTTGTGGAGAGGCTTCATGTCCTGTGGAACAAACTTCTCGTGTACGGCCAATCCATACTCCAGAATGTGAGCCTATGTGGGAGAAATTATTTTGTTGTTTTTAAATCAAACATTGCCACCAGTAAATTTTAAGCAATGGTATGTGAGTTGATTTCTACGCCTATTCAAGTTAAATCACAAAGATTGGCAGTTTTCCTATTGAAAATGTAAGGTTGATGTAAAGGTTTGTAAACTGACCTGTTCAAACATGAGTTCCCTCAGCCGTCCAATTTTCTCCCCGTCCTCCGGGTGATTCATAACGTAGTCTTTCACAAAGAACGCCTGCAAGACAACATGATAATGTGTGTTTCAATTTCTTTGCAACATTATGAGATTCTATGTCTTTCACTCGATGTTGCTGTCTGACTTGATGCCTCTGTGTAAAAGACGGACAGGCAGGCAGAAACCAAAATACCTTTATTTGTGTACAGGATTAAATCCTATTCTGTCCGGTCACACATTAACTGCATATTTCCTTAATGTTTACATTGCAACACTTGAGCAGTGCAGATTAAAGTCAAGAGGGGAAATAAATAAATTACTAAACAACTTAATATCTACTTTCAAATCTACCATGTAAAGAAAGGAAAATAGGGAAGAGCCACTACAAAGGGAAAAAACAGGGTTAAGTCTTCTTCCCGAAGTCTTTGAGGCGGGCTGTTCCATCTCCACAGAGACGGGAGGAAGGTGGGGGGATGAAAAAAAGAGGGGGAACTCCAAGGGGAGAGGAGCTCACTGCTCACTTCAAACGCCCGATCCTCAAAAAAGCATGGTCCTATCGCTGTCTGCCATCTCGAAGTGAGATCTTGAAAAGGCAGACTCGGCACTGAAATCGGCTAAACAATAACGCCCATAATAAATGCTGCGAGAACAATCCAGAAGCACTAGCTAGGGTCCCCTCTCCCGATCGTTCATCTCCCCGACACAGCTTAACGGCCACTACTGTGACTCACTGAATGCCACACTCTCTGACCGAAATGGTCAATCCAAGGCGGGGGAAAAGAATCAATATTTGCCTTAAATTATTAAATGCTCTAGTTCTAGTTGAACTCGAGAAGGAGAGATATCCCAGTCAGTGTTTAGTGATGTTGTGAATCAAACGTTAACCACTGTCAATCAACAGATATTAAATCAGGCCGGATTCTCCATCTGGGTGGGAGTGATAACCAGAAGCTACACATCCCAATATAATGATATCTGATTAAAGTCTGAAAAAACTGCGCAGCACACAAAGTAATGGATTGAAGAATTCCACAACATTCATCTCATTGCTTTTATGGCCAGTATATCATGACATATTACATGCAAGTTCATTGGTTTCAAAGGATCCTCCCCTACGCTTTTTACCAGGCCAGTTGACTGAGAACACGTTCTCATTGACCGCAATGGCCTGGGACCGATTTGGGTTAACTGCCGTGCTCAGGTACAGAACAACAGACTTCTCACCTTGCCAGTTCTCGGAAGTGATTCAGTTCCAGGACAGATGCTCAAACAACCAGAACACATGCCACACCGAAACCTTTCTACCATACGTCCACGCAGTAAGCTACTGCAGAGAAACTGACACACAATTTAGGTAATGAATTGAACCCCTGTTTTACCTTTATACTTCATACACTGTGCCTGCTGGGTCTGGAGTCTGATAATGATCTAGAATAAGGGGGAGAAGATGTCGGGGGACGGTGTGGACGTAAGGAAGCAAAGCAAATGTTGCTATCTGGCTGTTCTCTCTTGGGTCAAACTCATTTCTTTACAACGTCCTCCTCTCTAGTATCACAACCATCTATCCCACCGGTATAATGGAGTTGTGGGGTGGCGGCGATGGCGAGCAGAGCAGACCCCCGCTAACTCTGCTCTCCCTACGCGCCGCAAACACAAACACCGGGCGGCTGAGGTAACAATACCAAGTTGCCATGCAACCGAGAGCCACGATAAGCACAGCTGGCTAACACTGGAGGAGTCCTTGAGACGAGGTGATCACCGCGGCGACACAGTAGCACTACTTAAAGTGTATAGGTTTCTAAAGAAACTCGTCAAGTGGGCAGACAGGGAAGGAGATGGAGGAGAGCGGGGTCACTTTATTCACTTGTACAAAGCTGTGGCACTCCTTGATCTGTGATTACCATTTAATTTATTTTTTACCAGAGCCACTAAGAAAAAACACATAAAACGGAGTGTTTTACATGTGTATGTAAATTGCCAATGTTGACCTCTGACCTCTTGGTAGCGGGCGAGCCCCCCGTTGACAGCAGCATCGATGACCCCGTTTAAACACATGGTCAGGGGGTTGATGTTCTGCATCTGCCGGCTCTGGCACTGGGTGATCAAGGTCCGCAGCTGAAGGTTCTTGTTCTCGATCACCTCAATGGCATTCTCCAGCGGGCTGACTTCCACCTGGAGCCCAGTGGAGTGTTAGCACAGACAGACGAGGCACAGACTGAGGCAGGCGGATCAATGTCTCGCTCTCAAAAAAACACATGCATGTGGAACACAGCTGTCTAAATAGGGGCGTCAAAATGGATTCCCCTACAAATGAATTCAATACTTTTTCCTAATCGTAATCACAATGGTAAAGGCAAACTCTAATGCAGAACTTACATTTAAACCTTTTTTGAAATGGGGACCGGAAATATGTCCAAGACGTTCATATTTGACAGATTTTTTTTTTTTAACGATAAACGCATTGTTTTGTGGTTCTCACCCGGAAAGTAGTCAATGAGTTCAAGAGAATCAGAGAAGTTCACTTTCAATTCGTTTACACAAATATCCCCAAATTTTTTTTGGGCTTTGTCATTATGGGTTATTGTGTGCATACTGATGTCAAATAACCCCAAACATATTTCATCAATTACAAATTAAATAAAGTCTATAACACAACAAAATGCGGAGAAAGTGGAGTCTGAATACTTTCCCAAAGGCCCTGTACATGTTCGTATTATTTACTTTACAAGTGCTTTTTTGCTCATCTTCATCAAGGGATCCAATTAAGTTGAAACTAGCTGAATATAAGGAAAAAACAACAAAAACCCAGTCTCACTAATTAACACACAGCCTCTCTGCGGTTTCAGTTTGTCCTTGGCGCCGGGGTCACCACGGCCCGCTTTAATTGGCTTGTGTGACCGAGGTTAATGAGGAAGGGGACCGGGCTCACCAGTTCTCTCTTGTCCACCTCAAACCATCGGGAGATCCCGGGCAGACTCTGTACCAGAGTCAGTGTGGTCCTCTCCACCCACAAGCTCTGGAAACACAAACACACCATGTCACTGCACTCGTTATGCTGCCTGCTACACTCTCGCCCACACTGATCCAGGCAAGAGAGCATTGTTGGATTTCTCCCCCCCGTCAATACGTTATGAGTAAGCATTGATTCTTATGTTTTACAAGTAGCTCACGTCCTATAGATACAGAGTTCCTATAGCAACGCCGTACAAATAATGCAGTGTTATCCACTGAATTAAAAAACGGTTTTCAAACACATCCTAGCAATAGCATTCTTTTGAAAAGTGCATTTCCTGTTCGTCGTTTCTACCACATTATAGCACGTCTTCTGCATTCCTGTTTTGGATTCCTAATGTCCAAGCCCTAAGCAGTTTCTCAAGCACCAACTAGACCCAAACGATACCACTGGGAAACCTAATCATCAAAACCATATCATACGATGATTACCACTGTCATAAATCTGACCAAAATAAGAATGACTAAGTGAGAAAGGAGATTTAGAGAGCGTGGGTGCAGTCTTTCTCTAAAGGATATTTAGACAAATTCAGCGTTCTCTCCAAGCCCTTCAGTCTAATTGGTAGGACTGTGAATTAAGCAACACCTGAACATTCATATGGAGATGAAGACCATGAGAAACCCATACAACCAGTGAATAGACAGCGAGGAGCCGGCGAGCGAGGGCGTAAAGGGGAAGTGAGACAAAAGAGGGACATGGGGCAAATGCATTGATCGAAAACCTACTCGGTGAAGCAAACAAGCAGCAGAATATGAAAAGGGCAGGAAATGCACAGCGGCGACGTCGTCCCTCCGAGAGCCCCACCTTGAACTCGTTCTCCTTGTCCTTGGTGCCCTTGTGAAAGGGCCGGTCGTATCGAAACCTCCAGATATGGTTGACCTTATAGAAGCTCTTGATGTTGTCAGGCACACCGTCTCGCTGGAGCACGTCCTGGGTTTCGGGGATGGGACTCACGGCGTAGATCTGCAGGTCTGGTGCGACGCGTCAAGGGCACCGCGGACATGCCTAGGCAGCACTAGGTCGGGTGGGGGACTCGGCTCACACACATGAACCCACACGAACACACAACCCCGACCATTTCCTTGGCGATACAGGTCTCCCCAGGTCTTCCTGTGCTAATGCATCCTCGCCACTAATCACATCCACTAGCCATCCGTCTAAATTTACACCCCACACTATATCACCACACAACCATCGTCGGCATGGCTGATCTAGGCTGGTGGCATGAGGGATCCTCAGCCCGTAGATATGAACGGGGACAGGCTCGGATCCAGAAGGCCCATTGATTAACGACACAAGGATAACAAAGCTGTATGCTAATGCTGTTTGAGGGGCCTTGTCAGCTCTAATTGCACTTTGAGGAAAGTCACACACAAACACACACATACACACACACACACACACACACACACGTGATGAGCGGTGTCTTCCAAACAGCTGTCCCATCAATCGCTAGTGGAGTAAAAGAGTGATTAAGATGGCTCCAGCATCCTACAGGCAACTTGTGCATTTTTAACAAGGGATCGATCCGTGTCCTCACTAAGTACTAAGTACGCATGTAGGTATTTACAGCAAGGCCAGACAACTGGCCAAGAACCAAAATGCTGGGATACAGCCCTGGTCCAGTAAAGCTACTGGGTCCTGGAGATGTTAGTAAACACTCCTAGCGAAATAACCCATTACTATTTGCTTATTTTTCCACAGCACTGGTATAATAATGTCATGCACATTATTTGGGCATACTGGGTTCACGGGAAGCCATCCCCTTCTGTGTGTATATGTGTTTTGTTTGTCGAGATCTTGGCTAGCTTTCGCACATTTAGAAAACATCTCCCAGGGTCCACATACTCCAAAACACTCAACACTTGACAGAACATAACCAATAAGCAAGAATGTATGCATGTATTGTCAATCTCAACTACCATTTAGCAGTAGATCAAAATGACTCATCATGCTGAGCATACATGAAGGGGAACTTGATAACTCAGAATTTATGGTCCAGTGTGTCGACTCTGACCTCTTCACTTATCCTGTTCTGTAAGCTCAAACGGACAGTGACTTTTTCCGACTTATAGAATGAGGCCATTCAGAGGTGGGTTCTGAAATTAATAATGTCTTTGTGAGAAACCACTGAGTCTTATCAAGGGAGTATGTTCCTCTCAAGGTCGAGACAGAAGGGCTTATTCTATGTTCTTGTCAGTAACACTGCAACCTTGTCTCTAGGCTATAGAAGTGTCTGGGAATGAGATTAGCAACACTGAGTTAATGGTTATGTTCATCTGGAACTATAGCCAAATATGGTGGGTCTATTTAAACTTTTTACTTGGGCTGTTTTAAAATGTGATTCCTGGAACCAATTATTGCAAGACAAGTTATTAAGCAAAACTATGTATAAATGGAGATTCAAAAGGAAGCATGGCTTTAGAGAAAGATATGGAACCTAACTCGATTTTTCTTTCAGATGTCGGTCATGACTGCTCTTTCCTATGTCAATAAAACATCTCAACTCTGGATGTTGACCTGACCATTCTTAATGTTGACCTCCCTTTAACCCTTCAGCACCTATTAAAATTCTTAACACAGTAAGGTTACATTTGCTTTTTAGAGAGATGAAAAAAGTGTGTGCGCGCATGCATCCACATAAAGGATACACTGTGCCTCAGCCTGGTAAATGGTCTGGTCAGGCTGGTTGACGTGCTGCATGGCGATGGCATGGGGGAAC
Source organism: Esox niger (assembly GCA_016801105.1). Taxonomy (NCBI): domain Eukaryota; kingdom Metazoa; phylum Chordata; class Actinopteri; order Esociformes; family Esocidae; genus Esox; species Esox niger. The sequence continues at coordinate 84,035 of JACXGJ010000412.1, forward strand.
TCATTCAGCATGCGCTGCTGGAAGGCCTCCAGCCTCTCGTAGTCATGGCCACGGCACACAAACTCCTTATTCTGCAGGCGATCAACGGACACATCAGAACTGGGATAGTACAAGGGGTTAACCTGACATCTAGTGGTCACCCACTGCCACTGCAACTGCAATTTTAACTGTAAGGTCAGGTGAAGGCAACAAGCAGGGCAAGGCAGGAACATGATTAGAAACAATAAGTTGTATGTACATTGCAAAAATGTTACCTTTGTTTACACTTCAACATCAAAAATATGTTTTTATTATTTATTTGTAAAACGTATAAAGATATACCAGGGGGTTGACTTAAGGTGCCATTGGGTAAGAAAACAGTGTCCAGAGTCATTTTAAGGAAACCAATCGATTGCCATGATATTTCACTGACAACTAGCAGAGAAGTGCAGAAAACACAGTTGCATTTACCCTTAGGAAGAAGGGGAACTTCTTCCCGTAGAAGCCAACCCTGAAGAACTCAGGCTCCAGTCTCTGCTGGTCCATAATCTTATCATACAACGACGCCTCCATCATCTGTCAAAAGGAAAGGTCCGGTTCAAAGACAACACAAAATCATCAGTTTAACACTATACATCTGTAAAGAACACTTATGTCAATAAAGATACTCCATGTGGAAATACTGAAAAGGTAAATTGCTACTCGCCCTCATTTTGCTGAGGTTTCTGTAGTCATAGTATGAGTCATACTGGTCGGCAAGCTCTCTGCACAGAATGATCCCGTTCTCCCAACACTGAGGGGAAAAACACAGCTGTAGTACTGATGTTGACCACTGGGTGGCGGTAGTGTACCGCAACAGTTTCAATGCCGTGGCTGACCTGCCATTCCATGCAGGTGCGGTACCCAGCCATCATGCTAATGAAATGAAAGTATTACATCCCTGCTGTGTTTTAATCCCAAGGCAGCAGCAGCTAGCAGATGGCTTCGGTCGTGAATTCGCTTGGAAATTGGGTAAAGAATTATGGGGGAGGACATTTTTTATGATTCTGCAGTGCAATGATGTGATGGGATATGCCGAGCAGAGCATTAAAGTAAGTTTGGACTGATTTTATTAGGACGCTGTCCCCAAGGTAATTGTTAATAGAGAGAAAGAGAGAGAGAGAGGGAGAAAAACAGAAAGACAGAATGAGAGACAAAAAAGAGAAACAGATAGAGATAGAATGATATAGGGAGAGAGATCACCTTTCCCCGATCGAAATTCTGTACGATGGTGAGATGGAGGTACTCCTTCCTCTGCCACTCGCTTTGCATGGGGTAGTTGAGGAATTCTCTTAGTGGCCTCTCTGACCATTCCAACAGCTCGTCATACAGCAGGAGAGTGTAAGAGGCCTCTGTACAACGCACAACACAGACACACACAGACAACAAAACACCACAAACAAGCGCACAAACGTGACCAAACGTAATATTATAGCAACCCTTAAAACGCTGTACATCGTTTCCTGTTGAAGTTTTACAAAGTACCTGTGTAATTCTGTGCTTTAAGGTGGAGGTCGTAGAGTTTGTGGATATAGCGGATGTACATCTCCTCCTTGTTCAACTCAGTCTTGTAAAAATTCTAGCGGAGGGGATACAACAAGAGAGTAACAATGCTTATCGGCCATTTAATGGGTATGAACTCAGCAATGCCCTCTACCCACGTTGACAGTTGCGTTTCGTCTGTACACATTTCAAACTATTACAAAAGATAAACCTGTAGGACTGTCAAAGATAACACAGCCAAAATAAATACCATGGCATGATCGAATTACAAAATAGATTCAAGCTGCAGGCAGCCTTATGTAGGATTCAGCATTCAGGTACTATTGGCCACATTCCACAAATTTTCTGCTAAGAGATATACAAAGATGTACCAAATGTGGCATGTTTTCCTATCCAATGGTGCACTCAGGTGGAGAAGTTAATGTATAGTTCATCGATTAGCTAGACTTATAACCCTGAGCATGTATGCCAAAAGTAATCACAAGGTGTGACACAGGACTGACAGGTATCTTTTTGTGCAAATATGGAATGCATCAATATGTTACATCATAATATGGTTTTGGACACTTGCATAACTAATGTTCATTAGCCAATATAGGCTAAATGTTCATGCAATTTATGCAATGATTAAAAACAGTATCAAAGAACTAAGGGCAGCAAATGCAGTTTTACTGGCAAGACCACTGACCAGCAAACTGACGGTGCAGCCAATCTTCTTCCCGTCCACCTCGCCCAGCTTCATGCAGTCCCTGTAGTCCAGCAGTCTCTCCATCAGACGTGTGACAGTGGCGATCAGGGAGATGCCACTCTCCCTCCACGTCTCCCTCTCAATCTTCTTCAACAGACTGACAGACCGAGGGGGAATTCAAAAAACAGGGGGAGAGGGGTACAAAGAGAGAAAACGAGAGGGAGTAACAGGCAGAGGGAAAACAGAGAGAGAGAGATCAGAGAGACGCACACATTTAAACTTACTGACAAGTGCTCAGTGCCAGTACCCACCCTGCCCTTCAGCACTAAAGGACATCCCTAACTGACACAGATCGTAGAGTAGTGGAGCCTCTTACCTAGGGTATGGACCAAACAGAGGGATTCTACTCCAGGAAAGCATTTGGCAAAACAAATTAATATTAATAGATTAATAAAATCCGCACACACTCACACGGGTTAATTCAGGGTTAGTGAAGTTAGGCGGATGAACAAAAACATTTAATAATGAAGAAAACCATAACAGGTGCAAAATAAATCTGCTGCTCATGTAGGTAAAACATTAGCATTCTGTTGAAAATAAGCTATGTCTAGAAGAACCATGTGAAACACTGAGGCAGCAGAGGACATGCAATGTCTTGGCCCTAAACGTTACATTGTACCGTTTAATGATGGTGGACCGGGCACAGAGACATCATACCGACGACTCAATGTGTCCAATACGTGGCCAGTTCCTCTCTACATGGATCAATGGTGAAACTCATTCATGAATAAGTTAAACAGTTTATTAACTACAACCTAAGCTGGCAAAGGCATATTTTCTCAAAGAGAGTGTGAACATAATACAATTGTGACCTATGGACTTTTGGCAAAATGGACAGAGAACTGCACAATATTGCATGGACCAACAGAACAAACACACACACACACACACACACACACACAAACACACACATAAAAGCGCGCTACAGAACAATGCATGCAAGGCGAGGTGACCAACCTGACCATGGGGACGAGACCTCAGACAGTAGACGTGGAGGAGTATGGATATAGCAGAAGTACTGAACATACTGACCCTCAACACCCGCCCCCCTTTCCAATGCAATATAAAGGCTTCTAGATGTTTACAGCCAGGAGAGCTTTGCGTGTCATTGTGTTTGATACCCGTCAGACTCACATGCTGTTGAAGAGCTCCCTGTAAGTCTCATCCCCTTTCCCCTCCGACATCAGACTGTCCAGTTTGTCTATAAGCTTGGCTTCCACCTGGCGAGGAATGAAATCGATTGAGCGTTGATGTTGATCAGGGGTGTGTTGCAATACTTGTTCAGCCACTAGGGGCCGCTAATGCAGGTTCCAGTCAACCTAGAATATAAGCTGTATGTTTTTGTATTCATTTGTTACTTTCTATTTTATCCATATAGATGTGACTGACGACACAGTCTCATATTTAGCAACAACCTGGGTTTTAATGCCTCGCTCAGTGACAGATGGGGATTCAATATAGCAACTTTTCCGTCGTGCTGTTTAAACGGTTCGATCCGGTACCTGTTTAAAGTTGCCACTCCTTCTCTGCTCCCAGTCCATCATGTCGTGGAAGATGGGGATCATGACATTCCTCAGGTCAGGCTGGGGAACAAGTGTTACCTCCAGGAATGGGCCTATCATCGCTGGGATGAAATTCAACTTGTGCTCACCTTGAAAGGATGAGATGAACAGAGAGACGGGGAGAGAAATCAATACATTTTTATAAAGCCCTTTTTACCTCAGATGTCAGAAAGTGCTTTTACAGATTCCCAGCCTAAAACCCCAAACAGCAAGCAACAACAAAGAGGGGGACCGAGATTGACAGAGGGGGAGAGAAAGAAGCAGGGAAACAAAATGAAAGAGTGTAGGAGTTAGGGAAATATAAAGAGGGAGGTATAGTGAGATGCAGAGACACAGGACAAAAAAGTTCGAATTCAGGTGAGAGTGAAACAGAGAGAGAGAGATTGACTATATTTTTATGAAACCTGCAACAATCAGATCATGTGACTAAGAGGATACACGTACCTAGGTTCTGCCACATGCTGAAGATCTCACAACCCATCATCACCCTCATGTCTCCATACCTACAGTGGTGGGAGGGACAATCCATACCTCTGTCATTACTGGGACAGTAGACATGCGGTTCTTGCCAAATTTTAGATTTGAAATCAAGTAGATAGTATTGATTAGGAGTTTTATGTATTTGTGTATTGGGTTCACTATTAAGAAATGACAACAACTCTTTTCCCAAAACACATCGCTGAACCCGGGATGGGAAACAAAGAACATAAATTAGTGTGAATGTCTTAATGTTTTCAGTGATGAGCCTTACTTCTCTAGTATTTTCTTCCTCTTTGAGGGAGAAAAGGACTCCAGTTGGAGACAAGGCTGGTTGATGAAGATGACAGAAAGATAAAAATACGAGTCCCACACCTAGAGAAGACATAAAAATACAAAACATCAAGTCAATAACAGACGGCATCACACGACGAAGTCGATAACAGATGGATAACTGATTACACAGATTACAGAATTAACTGGACACCACACGTTTTTCATTTTCAATCAACAAGGTATGTCAAAAGGGACTTCAGCAGCTCATACCTTGTAGTCAAACTTCTCATTCAGGAAGTTCTTCCTCAGGGCATCAGAGAGGTAGAGGACCGTTGTTATGATTACACTGGGTGAGCAAAAGAGACAGAGAAGAAGAGAGAGAGAGAAAAATAGAATAGAAAGTGAGGGAGTGAGGGAGAGAGAGATACAGATAACATCCTTCATATATATAATAATATTGAATAGTGATGTTTATTAACCTGACACGCTGGCGTCTTGTAATGATGGCTGACCATGGGTTTGGACAGACAACACTTTGAAGCGAATGTTTCGATGCAAGGGGGAAATGTGGTCTTACTTGTTAGTAACCAACCGCATCACAGTCCAGTCTTTCGGAAACATCTCTGGCCGAATCAAAATGCGGAAGACCGTGAAAATCTGCAAGAGGAAGTCCTGGGAAAAAAGAAGGGCACCGCGTACTAACACTGTTTGACATCAATTGACATTCAGCACATCAGCGAAATATGAATAATGTATTGATCTATAGCAGTCGCGTATTCAGAGTGTGAGTTGCCTCATGATATTTTTAGGCTGCTTTCATGCCGTTCATTCTGGGAACTGTGAACTTGTTGACCCCATTTATTTTCCCATCTCACCTCGTCAACTCCCGGCATGTCCATTTCCATCACACACAAACAACTGATAGTGACTCATGTGCAGAAGAGTCAGTCAGATGTTGCTGTGTGTGTGTGTGTGTGTGTATGTGTATGTGTATGTGTGTGTGTGTGTGTGTGTGTGTGTGTGTGTGTGTGTGTGTGTGTGTGTGTGTGTGTATGTGTCTTTATGTTTGAATATAGCTTTACCCTCAGGTCATCTTTGCTGGTGAAGGCCTGCAAGAGCTGCTGGTAATGTTTATCAGTCATCTGTCTGAGAAGAGCCAGGAGACACGCAACAAACTCCCCCTGGAGACAACAGAGTAGAGAAAGAGCAATGTATCTTACCTGTCCTGATTTACAGATGCTTTGCCAATGAAGCTACATAAATTGACATTGAAGGAGAAGAAAAGGAAGAACAAGAGAAAGAGACAAAAAAGTAAGACGGAGAGAGAGAGCAAGGAGGGAAATGAAATGAGAAAATAGAACGTGAGACGGAAGGAAGAGGCAGAGAGAAGAGCTTATAACATCTGAGACAATGCCCACTCACACCATCCTGATCAAACAGTGAGTGAGATGGCTGCACATTTAACACCACCCAAGAGCAGTACCCAAACAGAACAGGCTGTCGGAGAAATTAAGTGGTTAGTTTCTACTTTCTTAAGTTGTTTTGACATCTGGACACGGAGGACAGCACCGCTCTGGCTAAGAGCAGAAGAGATGCTCTATTTGACCTTAACCTCAACCATCAACTATACCTACTTGCAATCACAAGGCAAAACACACCCACACACCCACACACCCACACACCCACACCCCCACACACACACACCCCCACACACACCCACACACACACACACACCCACACACACACACACACCCACACACCCACACACACACACACACACACACACACACACACACACGTATCTAAATGGGAACACCAAATGAAATTGCCTTTAAGAATTCCTACTTTTACAAGCCCTAATCACTGAGCTTCACTTGAACCTCGATCCCTGAATTTGACATTTTGTTCTACATCGAAAACGTCCACCAGGCAATAAGCCTTTTTCAAATCGAACCTGTTTGGTGACATTTTTGTCCCCATTACATAGAAACACAGACACTGACCGTGACATCCTGGAACTGTAGTCTCATATTTGTTCCTGCGGGCTGGGGCCTGTTTGTGATCTCCAGGATGGTCCGGAGGAGAAGACCCAACAGGCTCTCGACGATCAGATCCACCTCTTCAGAAACAACCGGCTCCTGTCGACACAGACCGTCACAATGAACACACACATACAGCAGCGCGCCTGCTTGGGAACACACGACATGAGACGCACACTCACGGCCCGAACTCAAATGACACTACACCAATGCCTGGGAGTGGGACAAAATGGCCAGACGGGTCGAACAAGACCGGTAGCTGTTGACCAAGGTAGATTCAAGACGTAAAGGAGACAGAGACCCCGTGGGACACGGTGAAAGAGAATGAGAGAGAAGGGCACAGGGACGGGATCAAATTCCTTCCTCCTGACAGGAGAGGAGAGCCCCGTGCGGCTCCGACAGTGATAATGAGAGAAAGCGTCAGACCGGCATATTGGCCCGTCCCGCCGTCACTCCCTCTTAGCCGTGTTCACAGTCCTGTCTGTCACCGGAACCCCAATCCCTGTGTATCGGTTCTCCTGCGGTGTTTCTGACAGACACTTATCGCTGGCTGCCGTTTTGGCAAGGACAGCACCGTGTCAAGGTCAGCATGAGACTCGGCGCAGCTCACAGGGACAAAGTGACACAACCACGTCGTTGGACTGTTTACCAGCACAGTCAATACGTCATCACTTCATTAATAAACCAGATTTCAATTCTGGACTGTTTATTTTTTACCTCAACACCCCGACGAACAAACAAACAAAAGCTTGTCTGAGACGTGGACGGATACTGCCGTTACCGAATACGTGCGGGGCAACACGAGCGGGTCGTTTTGGGGGTTTTCGTTTACATTTTACAGCGCTTCCCGTCCCTCGCGAATGGCAGGCGGTGAACTGTGAGCCGACGGGTGAGAAACAAACCGAGCGCAGGTGGAACTCACAGCGGTGACGGAGTCGTCCTTCCTGATGAGGGACAGCATGCTGGTGAGGATGTGGGCACACATGACCAGGTCTCTCTGCTCCTGCATGTGAGCCTGTAGCAGACGAAGCACCACCGGCAGCAGGATGCACCGCGAATCTGGAACACAGAACGGCACAGTGAATGTGACCCGGCCGTGACCCACCCAGTTTCACCTTAGTCCGACCTGTACTTTTGCTGCCAACTGGTCCTGCCGCTACAGGACATTAATGTTAAGACCGCTTCAAGTGTTAAGAGTGCCACTCACTTAATTGAATTTAGCGTTAGGGGGAATTGTTGAATTGACATAAATCCTTGAACGCCGCTTCGTTACTTTCATTACTATGAACACACACACACAAACAATGATTGTATGCATGTTGCGCTCATTAAACACCTGGTCTTCTGTTTCCCTCAGACGTGTGTGTGATGCTAACGCCCCTGCCTGTATTTAAAGGAGGCACCTAACAAAACTTTAGCACAGCTATTTGTGTTAACATATAATCATCATTACCTACAATTAACTGGCTAGTGTGCTGGCGTAGGTATGTAATTACCAGCAATTGTGTATAATCAAGTGTGTGCGATATGTGTGTCCGCGCCTGCATAAATCTGCATGTTTGGGAGTACGGCACAAGTTATTAGAGGAGTGTCAGTGTTTTGTCCTGTGAGCGTCTATTTTCCTACCTGGGTTGACGTACAGCTGGCTCTCCACAGTCTTGTCGATGCACTGCAGCTTGACGGCCTCCAGGGGGCACTCAGCGTGAGCCGTCGCAGGCAGACTTCCCAGGGTCTCCTTGACGAAGCCGGCCACCTCCTTCACAGTGAAGATCTTCAGCAGCTCCCCATACACGGCAGGGAACGTCCGCAGGAACACCGCCTGTGAATCCAAACACACACATAGACACCGAAAATACATGACCGTTATGTACATTGTGACTAAAATCAGTCAGTCCCCAAGAGGCCCCAGCAGGAAACAGTTTTACTGTAGTACACACTTTTACCCTTAGACACTTTTACTCAAACCTAATCCAACACTGTCAGTAGATACACATTGAGTTGTTCATGTTAAGTAACGTGTAAATCAGTAACGTGCAACCTGGTCAAGGCCAACTGGCGAAGACTTTAGCGGGTAACCAACAGTAAGACTACTGACAGGTCAAGGAAAAGTAACCCAAACGCCGTACAAGTTTCCTTTAGACAATTCTATAATAATAAATTTGGAAAGAAGGCGATTGTTAGAGGTCACAAGGGTCGCAACCGTTGCGAATGTCGAGTACAGGCCGACCTTTCGAACTTTGCCAATAGTTCCAGATAAAATCTTCAGATTAAAGATAGGAGCTAATGGTTCTCCAATCGATGGATCAGAGAGCTGCAGCAACAAGGAACGAAGTGGATAGGCCCAGGTCAATCTTGCACATTACTGATGGAAAACGACTGAAATAAAAACAAGGTTCTCTACAAGTTGACAAGTAAACCAATGAGCCAGTTAGAGGGACGATCTGTCAATTGACTGAAAAGGGTCATTAAAAGTGCAGGTTCTCTCAAATAAAAGCCTTCTGAGACAAAATGGTGATTAAAAGCCTAATTTGTCATTTTGACAGTGCCCGGGGACCCATCAGAGAGCAGCGTAGGTGAGAAATAGAGCAATAATAATTACAAAAGCCTGACTGATTCAATTCTTCTCAGTTACAATACCAGAGTAAGACAAAACTTGAATAGAATTTGTCTGCTTCAACGCACACATGTCAAACTCATTCCAATTAGTTAGGAATTTGTCTCACCTGGTTGTCTAGGTCTTAACTGAACACAAATTGACAGGCAGACAGGATAAACCGAAAACCAACTGACACTAGGCTCTCTGTAGCCTGCTTTAGTGCATAAAGACTTTTCAACAATTAGGATCCCCGACGATAGAAGTTCAAGAGAAACGTGACTTTTTCTTAATCAAAATAGTGCATTTGTTTCTCTATTGTCTAAAACAGAGGTCTCTTTTGCATAACCTTGAAAACGTTGTGTGAGAGGTTTGTGCTGACTTAACTTCCAGAATGGTGTGTGTTGTTTCCAAAATTCTAAGTATGCTTTCATTGGTTTGTTCAGAGATAACAATGGATTTTGGGACTAAGTGGGGGAAAGAAAAGTGGGTGCATGAGCTGTACAGGCCTCATAACGGGGGTCCCTCTTGGTTTGGGTGGGAGTCACTGGCCAAAAAATGATGAAACCCTGTGTCTAAAAAAACTGCCTGTTCAAAACAGATTTAATTTTTTATAATTTGGTCAAGGCTTGTCACACCTGAAAAAGCTTATGTTGCTCAGAATAGTGCCAAGGGTTAGATCTGTTTTGAAATAACACAGGAAATAAAAATGTTAAGCCTTAGTTTACCACGTAAGATGACTGGAGAACACTCATGTACAGCAACAATATAATAGGGGTGAACTGCCTTAATCTGTTAACCCCTTATAGATAAACTGATCCAAGGCAAAATAAAGAAATGACAGATTTCTTAATGTTGCCCGCTGGGATGGATGTAGCTACCTGGTGCCCACATGTTAATCTGCCAGAGAAATAATATTCAAGCAAATGAAGAGTCAAGAATACATGAGACTCAATTAATGATAATCTAGTAGGTTTGTGTGAACGGTGGTGGTAGGTTAACCACTGTCTGATGACTGAGCACTCTAGCCCAGCTCTGCAGCTGGAGAGTCTCTCGCTAAACCTTAAGCCTATGTGTGAAAGACAAACATTATGCTATGTCTATCTACTTATGACAGATTGCCTATAGGTTAGAGAGTCGGGCCAAGAGTTAGGATCCCAGAGTGAACGAGATGAAATATCAGCCCTAGCGCAAGGTACTTATTACTCCGGAAAGTCGTTCCGGATGAGAGGACCTGCTCATGAAAAATACTAGAAAAGTACAATCAAGCATGAAATCAGGATTCCACTGGTTTTCTTTCAATAATAAAGATTTTGGCCTGTGGAAAAACTCCTGTATCACAGCCATCTCAAAAAGTGAGCATCTGGCTAACTAGTGTCGTGGGTTTGTGTAATGGCGTCCTTCGGGGAATGTCTGCAGAAATCATGGGCACCATGCAACGCTGCGCCCCGACGTCTAATCCAGTGGTGCCGTCGGTACAGGAGAATGGCGGGGTGGGCGGGCGGTTCACAGATTAACAGGGATTAGGACAGGCCTGAGCTGCATTCTCTTAAAGCCATTGTTCGGCCTCTAGATCAAGATTACAACAGATTGGCCCCCAGCCACGCAGCGTACAAAGGGTATCGTGCCGTTCCTTTCAAGAAACGACAGTGGGCTTCTCTGACTGGCTCCCGTTCAGAAGGAAAGTCGGAACGGTGGGATGACACTGGGGCAAAACCCAGCGCCACACGCACTCAGAACGAGTGTTGACAACAGCACCGCTTGTGATGAAACTCCAGCAGAGAGCGCGAGCCGGAGTGAGCGGTCAACCACCGAGGTGGACAGACGGCCCGGGTCCCTAACAGCTGGGTTCATTACGGGAAACTGCTGTGGGGGGTTTACCTAGCTCAGCGTGCCAGCAAGCCCGCACGCACGCACGCACGCACGCGCGCTACAGTCAAGTTGGACACACATACATCATACGCGGAGGTCGCAGGGGTGAGTAATGCTGGAAGCCCGCGGACAGATGCCGGAGAAAGAGGATTATCAGACAGAACAGAGGGGATAACACACACACACACACACACTAAATCGAATGTTGTGCGCTTTACCTCCCGCAAACAAAAACGGGTCATTACTTGCTTTAAGGTGGATCTCTGCAAGTTTAGCGGGCCAGGGATGGAGATTAGGACTTAAAGAATTGGGGGGAGGAGTTTTCTGGTGTACCGGGGAAAAACACACATTGCACTCTGAAGCGTGTGAAATTTCGATTATTTGTGGGTGTGTTTAGCAGCTTTGTTTTAGTCTCCCTGGAGAGCGGTTCAGCGGGGGGGCGCTGTTCTGTACCCCCTTGAGACAAAGCATGAAATGTAAATTACAAAACACCCCCAGGGCTTGATATCTGCATGAAATTCAATTAAAAGCATTTTTCTTACAAATTAAACTTAATTGGGGTTGCTTAAAACAATGTACACACACACACACACACACACACACACGCAGAGAGGAAGGGGGAGGGATGGAGAGAGGGAGGGGGAGGAAGCGGGAGACAGCGTGCACATATGAAACCACATCAGGATGCTGCACTATGACCTCAGCACTCCCTGTCAATCACCCGCGCCTTTTTTCTTTTTTGCACTGCGTCAATTCCCAGTGTCACGCGTGCGGACACACATCCTATGGAAATACACGGCGTCAAAGAAAAAACGCGCACACACACACCTGGGTTTGCGTAACAGGGCTGGTGCCCTTGTTCTCCTGGGACAGGAAGAAACGGATGGACATGAAGAGCTCGTGGACACAGCAGCGAAACTCCTCCTCGTTCTGACCCCCCGTGGCCAGGGCGAAGAGACGCCGCGACTGGATGATGTACTTAAAGATATACTCACTGGCCTAAGGAGACAGCATGACAAGGTAGTTAGTTCCACACTGATCGCTGTATAACACCAGTATTTAAACAATTGGAAAATACAAATGTGAATGTAGCTCAAGTGGGATCTGGTAATTGTGCTAGCAGGTCTTTAATGTGATAAGTTGGACACCCAAGGACAAGTGTTTCCACGAAAAGTGTGGGCAGCAAAAGATGTGCGAGTGGGAGGGTGTAATGAGTAATAATAAAGGACACACGCATGCGTGCGTACGTTTGTGCCTTCACACCAACCTTGAGGACCTGCTGAATGTGGTCCTGGTGTTCGGCATCTATAATGCGATCCACGTACCATTTCAGTACTTTGATCAGGTCCCTGTGAAAAATGTTTTAAAAAAAAGCACATTAGCATTAAACACGACCAAACGGTGGATTTTTCTCTGCAGTCACACTGCATTTCCACCTGCAATCCCAGCACCCACCCACACGGGCAAGACAGACAACACAACAACGCCAGTTCATATCGCCAGGATTTCAAGTCATTTACCAGACGCAGTTATCCAGACCGTAGTCGGGAAATCCATTTTTGTTCTGGCCCACTCATTGGGATTGAATCCCATGGATCTTGATCTAACGACGTTCGCGTGCATGCTATAAACACCTAACAATAGTTGAAATTCTTTAGTAATGTGTAGGGATAAACAACCCGAGCCAATCACTTAACAAGGTAGAAAGGGCAGTCCCATCCATTGCAACTGCACGAGACTGAGAAGGCAGCATACAGCCGTTCCGAAACCCGCCGCCTTAATGAGCGTTTGTGCAGGAGATGTTTTGTTTTCACCCGATTCTCTGGGATTTGACTGTGATTGCGTGCTGATTAGTTTAGCCCTTTTTGGTACATACTTCGCTCAAGAGGCTGCTGCCGGTTTGTTGGAAATAATCAGCTAAGGAAGTGGCACTGCATTGATTACACATTACATCCTACAGAAAAATCACTGAACAACTTCACTGAACCAGGGAATAATATGACTCTAGAGGCTGCCAACCACTTTTCTCAGAAGTAGGGGGAGTTTATCGAGTTTATTTTAGATGAGGAAGAGGTGGGAACTGGCAGTACATGGATGTTGGCAAGAAACAAACCTCGTCCCCCAGGCTCGAATTGCTGGCTGACGGAGTCTCGTAACAGAGTGGGACTGTTCAAAACTTGGGGGGGTGTAGATTTATTGAATTAGTGAGCCCTCAGCGAATCACATGACTAAGGCGGAGCTCTACATTGATATGGGAGAGCGATGATAGGGTGTAAATGTGGTTTTAGACATGGCGAAAATCACCTGCTAAAAAAATCTTCTGTCACATTAACATGATTATTTTTGGGAAGATAAATGTATTCTTAGATACAGTTTTGCTAGGTCACGGACTGAGAGATCCGCAAATTAAAACTCAAGAATATATCACTGCTACTGCATTACCTTGAGATCAATTCAGAGTCGTTTTGAAACTAGACGGTTGGAAAGAGAGCCGACTGAGGGATGGTGTGAGAGCTTACAGGTAGCGTGGGCAGGGCAGTGTATGTAATACCCGGTGCAGAACAGTGTGTGAATCACAATGAAGTAGTGGTAAGTAGTTTGTGTTTGAGAGGAGAGAACAGGACACAGGTGCTGTATTTCATGTTTCAGGGGACAGAACAATGTAAGCTGTACCGACCCAGTAATCATCCTTCTAAACAGGTAGTTCTAAACACAAGAGAACTAATGAAATCCCTGAAGAAAGCGCAGCTAACCTGTAAGACAAGGCCCCAGCAAAATGACTCTCAATGTAGGTGTCCATGACGGGTTTGAAATGCTGAAACTTGCTGTCTTGTAGCAGGTTAATAATGTGGACCTGAAAGAGGAGAAAACGCATTCCGTTACATTATCCCCCAACCATTGTTGTCACTGACCACAAACGACCTATTTATCAAACCCAAGCGCCCATGTGACACAAAACGGGTTTCACGGCCCAGTTTCATTGGACTGTCACAAAGCCTGTTTGATGGCTTCACTGGCCCGTTCTCCCGTGATGAAGCGGAGCAAAGCTCTGTGTGTGTTTGTGAGACCGGGCATGGACAGTTGCAAGCAGATCAATCTCAGAGCTCCATAGAAGAGCACTGTGGCATGACTGGACAGGGACGGACTGAAGCTTTAGAGTATTGAACACATCCATTGGCTCCCAGTGAGTGTCAGTGTGTAGGTGTGTGTGTGTGTGTGTGTGTGTGTGTGTGCGCGGGTGCTGTGGAGCTAAACCATGCGTCATTGCACTTTTTCTCTACTGCAGTAAGCCATTTTGGGCACTGGCCTCCGTTTCTTTATGGAGGCTTGTGCAACTTCCAAAAACACACAAACGCACATAATTTCTGCCAACATGACGCCTCTGTCTTGCCTCCAAAACAGCTCTATCATTGTGCCATGTAGACAATTACCAAGATAAACACATCCAAAAACAAGCTGTCAGGAGAGGGGCAAAACATTGAGAGGAAGGAGAAGGCAACAAAAGCAAGAGACACTTACCAGGCAGTCAAACACCTTCAGACCATACCTCTGGGAGCTCTCATCCAATATACCAAAGAGAGTATCCAGTGTGTCCTGTAAAAACTGATGAGGGAGACATAGAGGTAAGCCATGACAGTAAATACTGATTATAAAGGTGCGGCAAAATGTCAACAAGACACATCGATATATATCTAATCGGTTTGAGGTTGTGAATGGAAGTACCTTCACTATCTCGGAACCATCGATCTCCTTCAGCTTAGACAGGCTGTCATTGATTCTCTCTGGGTGGGCTCTCCACTTCAACAGGTCCAGCATGTCTCCTACAAACGCGTGTTTAGAGGGACAACCGCAGTTACCTAAGGGAAAACCTCACGTCCACTAGAAACATAAACACACTCCCACCCACATAACCTCTATCCAACAGTAAAATGAAATGATAATAATTATATTAAAGTAACGTATCTGTAATCTAGAACAACAGAAAATTAAGTAATGGAACCAAACTTTGATATTAAACAAGATGGATATCACCTTGTCACAGTAACTAGATGACAACCACACCAAGCTACACACAGATGAAATGCAAGAAAAGAAGCAATGCAACGCTCTCTCTCGGCGGGAAGTGCAAAGTAGACCATCTGTCATAATTAATTCACAAAGAATTAATTATGACAGATGAAATGTTCTAATGATTACTTCTGCACAACCGCAACTTGGCATTGTCGTGTCGGATAACATGACGGGAAAGCAAGAAAAAACCCTGGTTAAATACTGAAACGGTCAGAGATACTTTGAGAAGGGTACAGAGAAGTAAGCCTTACTTTCATTCACGTCTATTTGGGAAATGCTGAATATTTCTGTTTAACAGGCTTACGGCATAAGAGCTTTTATTTCATTTCAATATGGAAGTTCCTTCTGTAATTATATTCAGTTCACAGAGTATAATTACACACCACATTCACAGTCAAACAATGCATACATTCTCAAAAGGTAGCAAGCTTTAACACCTAAAGCTATTTCCCTGCTTTGAATTCCCCAGACAATATGAATAAAATATGCAGGTTAAAGAATAAGGACTCGGTAGCAATGTGCAATTCTGATGGTGACTGCACCATACTAACACGTAAGGAAGTACCTGTAATGTCCTGTACAATTCCAATAATACCGCTCACAATTCAAGAGTTACAGAGTAATATTGCACTATTGTATTACTTGTAATAATGAAGGACAAATGCTACCTGGGTTAAAAACTACTGGCATCACTATCTGAACAGCATCATAAGCAGACCACCATTTAACACAGAAAAAGAACATTTGGCACACTGCTCATGCTTGCTTTGGTGTCTCTTTATGAATCAAGCCACCGTCAGAAAACACAGCAATAATGCACCAGAAACCTGACTCATTTTGAGCCACTTTGTAAGCGATCTGTTGGCGGCCAGTTGCCTAAAAGTTAGAGAATGTTATTTATTTAAAACTGGCATACTGTAGTGTCTTTAGATGTACTGGCATTGAGGTCTTCAACGTGTCCGCTCTTACCATTCTGTGTGAGCTTGGTAGAGCACAGGAAGGAGGTGATCCAGAATGACTCCTTGATTCCTTTCACAGCTTGGTTGTTGCCGGGCAGATTGGCTTTGGAGAAGGGCAGTTTTAGGTAGCGGGCAGAGTCCTGGAGGTTGGCATTCTCCTCACACTGAAAGGAGCAGAGATGTAGTGCTGGTTTGCTAGTGTTACTATGAAATATGTACTGAAGGAAAAAGCCTCAGCATTCAGTGTTACTGTGTGTAGTTCATTGCATTCAACATTAAAACATTGTTTGTTCCACTAAAATATGCTGCTGAATTTATTATTTGTAGTAGTCTTAAGTGGCAGTAGGATTGTACATATTATCATCAACATTAAAAGTAAAATGTTAGTTTCATTATTCAGTTGTGAAGGGGTGGGTTCACTATGAAATCAGCACTCATATTCCTATTATCAAATCAATCAATAATTGGAGCCAAGCTATTAAAAATTCAGAAAATATTAAAAGAAAAAGGAGATCAATAATATTGCAGAACAATATTGTACATTTTTTGTGAACCAAACACCCTCAGTTTTATGGACGATTTGATACAGTTGACTATAAAGACGAATATGTGAGAACATTATCATCTGTACAGGAATGGATTTGGGAAAGTATGACAAAGTAGGAAGTGGACACATTTGTCACAAATCAAGCAAGAAAAAGCCACACCCCCCTGAGGGTCTTCATGGGAAAGTACTCAAAGTTGGTGACGACCACCTCAAGGCAGTTTTTACATGGTTGTTTCAACTGGTGCTGAATGCCTGCACGGTGCAAACCTCCAGGAATGGGTGCATCAATGAACCAGAACTGAAGTAGCCCTCACATCTGCCCTGGAAAAATACATGGAAGGAGTTGCCAGTAAAGCACCTAAACCTGTCCACCGCATATCAACTGGACCTTAACCACTGAATAAGCTTAAGCAGCTGCGGGACCTGATTGGCTGGATTAAAGACTTAGCTGACTGCCCACAGAGGGTCCTAATGAACAGAACCCTTTCTGATGACCTTACCTTGAATACCGGTGTGCCCCAGGGGTGAGCCCTTTCACTGTTGGTGTTTTAAATCTTCACTAATGACAAGATCAAAGGGAGTAACAAGAGCCTTTTTAATAATGAAAAATGGCCCTGGTGAGGTTTTTTTGTCAGAGGCCATGTCAAATGGGGACTATTATAATCAGGTTAACTGCCTTGAAAAGCGGTGCATGTCAAGTGTACAAGATAATGGGGTTGATCATCAATGGCAACATCCCATATACTCTCCCTAAACAACCAACAAGTGCAGGTGGGTGACTGATTTAAATATCGAGGGACACCGATGACAAGCTGAGCTTTACAGAGAATGCAGACAGTATTTCCTTTTCAAACAAACCGGCACCCTTTTGAAATAAGAAATTTAAGGGGTTGGGGTTCAGACAGGATGTTTTGGAGACGATGTGCTGCAATCTTATGGAAAACATCTTTACATTCATCCATAAATGATTGTTTGGCATAGCTACTTGAGCACCAGGAACTGACCAGAATGATGAACACAGACAGTAAAATAACAGGCCGCCTACAACACAGCTGAGTCATTTCACAAGGCAACCAAAAGAAAGGCGCTGGCTGTCATCACCCATTGCCCAGTCAGTTTGAAAAGCTTCCCTGAGGCTAATGTTTCAGAACGCCCATTACCATTTTAAACATAAATGTATCCATTGGGAGGTGGGACCACCAAACTCAACCAGTTTTTTGAGCATTAATGCCTTTCTTTGACTTGTTTTTCTAAGCTGTTAGGTCAGTGGGCAGCAGTGAATTCATATATTAACGCCCTCTGTGTTTTAACTAAATGTTATGCTTGCTCTATAAGATGGACTGATGGTTTAATACAGAATGTATTGCGTGAATGATCTTTCCTGTGATTCCAAAGACAAATCCATTCTGGATAGAGAATGAACTTCTATTATGAAGCTGGTGCTCCCACTCGGAGGCTTATGCGTGGTTAGCACTGAATCTCTGCCCTATTTTGGAGATGAGAAACTAGGCCATGGCAATTTGATTCTGCTTTTGGTCCCAACTTCAATCTGAGAGATTTTTTTTTCTACATTAATGACTAACAAAACAAGGTTCTCTCCCTTTTAAGAGGCGTCAAATGCACTTTCCCCCAAAAATTGCGGAACTGGCGGTCTCAGGTAGGAGCACATCAAAGATCCAGTAAAGGGAAGACACATGTAAGCACTTCAAAGCTCTAAAAGCAGCTTTTTTCTTCTTCTTAAATCACGAGTTAGAACTCTTTAAACACCTACACATCCTTGTTGTTTTGACGTGTCAGACATACAATTTAGGATATGCAGACAGGCCAAGGGTTTTCATTTATTAGTTTCTCCCACGTTAAGGTGGCTGACCCGCTGGTGGTGGGAGTTTTCTTAATGAGGTGGGGTGCAGTGGACCGGATCAGAAAAAGGTTAGAGGGGCCAACCAGCTGGGAGTATACCTTAGTGTCACAGGAGAGAGGTAGGCCACTGGTTTTACGGCTTGCGTGGACAGTATTCTCCCTTACTGTTCTGTTCGCTCTAACAGTCCAAACAACCTCTGTCCGTCCGACCTCAGTCCAGATTAAACTCGCTTTCATCATCCCACCTCCTCCCTAATTGCTCGTTAGATTCCAGACTGCCTAACGCCTCATCTTTCTGCCCCCTGCTGGTACCCCCTGAGATTAACTCTGTGATACAGTGGTCTCTAACTTTTTTCACATCAGCTAAATCACCCCCTCCCCATCAGCCCGTTGCGGTGCTCCAGGAGCCCCAGCTGTCCTATTAGCGCCTCCTCCGTCTTTCAGAAGCGCTCCGCCTGTCATTTCATGAACGGCCCTTGCAGTCTTTCAGAACTACGGTCGCTACTCCTCCGCATCGGTCTCTCTTCCTCCCTACCTCACGCGATCTCCCTCTCACCCCAAGTGTTCTGAGGAGGAGGAGGAAAGGGGACGCGGGGTGTACGCAAATGAGAAAATAACTGTCCAGGTCCCTGCAGCCAGCAATTACTTAAAACGACGAAACAAAGAAGCAACAGACCCCGACGCACAGGGCTGCGTTTAATTGGCCGAGCCTGCCCAAGGGTCACTTGGCCGACGTTGGTTCGGGACTGTTCGCGTGTTAAGTGGAGCTCTGACTCAAGTAGCATTGAAACAAAAACCAGCCGTGACGGCCAGTGCCAGCAAACGGATGCACCGTAGACATGACTTGGCATCCGGCAGGTCTGCTTACCGCGGAATCACCGCTGAAGCCTCCGAGCCGCTGACGTGAGGCTAAGCAGCCGCAATTAAATCATTATAATGGGATTGCCTTATTATAGCTCCTTCTCCGGAAGGTCTCAGAGAGCTTTACATTGAACAGAACGGCTTTGCTCTTCCCACCATTAATTAATAGTGATGAGTCCACGAATATGGTGATGGCGAAAGGATTAGGTTTTGGGCGTGTCTGTCTTTTTGTGTGTGTGTGTGTGTGTGTGTGTGTAAAACATGGCTCCTGTACTTTGTGAATGATGAGTTCATGGGTCCCGTCTGGTAGAGTACGGCCGTCCTCCTGCATCAGCGGAACGAATGAGTAGCCGAACAGCTTCTTCTCTCCTTTGTCTTTCGCTGCGGAACAAGGTCAAAGTTCACAATCAGGAAAAACAAGCAACTCCGCCGCTGTATTCAACATTCTTTACATGGGCACGCACAAACAAAAATAATTCAATGTGCAGTTTTGCCAAAACACATGAGTCACTTGAGCTAGGCAGCAGTTGTGCCCACGAGAGCCGCTGGTTGTCAGGGAAAAGGCGTGGACATTGCACTGACAACACTGTAACTACATGAATTTAGACCAAGTGTGGGGTAGGCAACTGCAAGTGCATTTACATGAGTATTGTTTTGTAAAAAACCAGACTGAAACGACATGAGGCTTTCCTCTGTGTTGTCGGACCATAGCGGTTAGCTCATCCACATGACTGGTGTTTGGACTAGGAGGAGACTGAGAAGCAGCTGACCCATTTTGACACATCACGTCTAGACAGTCAGAAGTACAACCTCTACCAACACCATTACCCGGATACAGTATGATGTGGGATTCAGGGTTTATCATAGTTTTTCTTGAAATCCTTGGTATATTAAAGATAGCAAGTCAAAAAAAAAGAAAAAAAGAACAAAACCAAGCTGTATGGAGCTTGTAAGGAAAGAATCCCTGGCTGGTTACTGTGTGTAATTAGAAAAAAACGCTAGCTACATGAGTGTATTTTTATCCAGCCATAATATCACTCTCTATGCTTAGGATCACAGCAAGCCTAAATTAAGGTTCCATTAGACAGATAGTCCCCCCCCCCCTCTGGCTCCTTTCCAAGTGTCAGCAATAATCACAGAGCATCAGAAGCGCTGGTCGCCAAGCTCTGCTAAGCCGTAGAAACGATCGTCAACTGTTTTTGATTCCCAAAACACACACAAATGTCCTGACTGGTTTAGAAAACAGAGAGAAGTACTCTCATGTTGACAAAAACAACAACAACAACAGGGATGTATTCATATTTAAGTCAGCACACGCGTACGCACGCATGCACACACGATATCACATGACCCAATAACAGACCGGCCTTACTGGAGCAGTGTCTGAACTCGAAGCGGACATGCGAGCCCCTGAACATGTCCACGGGGATGGGAAGTTTCATCTGCTCGGCCCAGCGGGGACTGTTGTTGTGGTACAGCACAAAGGAGTGGTAATCGTCCCCACCGGGCTCCCCCGACCCGGCCGCAACGTAACTCTGGAGCAGGGAAGGAAGAGAGAGAAGGGGTGGGGGGGTAGAGAGAACAGTTGATGAGCACCGAGAGCGACAAAGAGGAGAGAGAATGAAAACGGGGAGCGAAGGGGTTGGAGGGGAGCAGAAGGGCGGGGGGAGAGCTGGGTGAGTGCTCCGTTAATAACACCGGTATAGAGGGAGATGAAAGCAAAACAGGGCAGCACACACAAACACGTGACACACTTCACCCGTCAGTGTTTCAGTTGTGGCAATGTGGGAGTGACATGGGTCGTGAGGCCACAGAAGCGGTATGCACACACTCTATTTTCTTTGTATGGCAACATCCTGCCTGATCAGGAAACCACAACCATACGTAGAGTCCTGACATTCACCAACACCCCGTGTCCACGCCTAACCTTATCTCACAGACATCACGCAATGAATGCACAGAAAACAGATTTACCGACAGGAAGGTTTCAAATGGTGAGAAATCGCAACTCAATCATGCTTGCAATAGAAACCAAATGTCAAAGTGGCACTTTGGGGAAGCAATGAATGGTGTGATGAAGAAATCGATTGCCTGACCTTCATGACCTGACCGTCGATGTCCAGCACGTAGACCGTGATCTCCACGTTCTTGGCGACGCTCTTCCCGCCTTTCTCGAACTCGCCTTTCTCCAGTGTGATGTAGAGGTCATTCCTCATGTCGCCTGCAGGAGGAAACCATTGAGCGGATGAAATAAGACATGGGCTCATATACTATATGATCGATGAGTTACGTTACGGCTCTGGGGAAGAAGTGCCCCTCCATTCCAGATAGCAGTCAACACAAATGCAGTTTAAATTCACAGTCTAAGTGAATGACACAATCTGCCACTGCAATCATTCTAATCGATAAATATCTGACACGTAAGCCAGTTGAATATGTATCATTGCTATTTTTGTCAGTTTTCAGTGCTTTCGGAAATTAACGTCACAGTGAACAAATACTCTCTCTCCAATCTGACAGAAATTGAGAGGTTCTACAAGGAAATGTGAGAAACCGCCTAAATCCTTGGGTGCAAAGCTAGTAGAGGCACACCCAAGAAGACTCTGAGCTCTAATTGCTG
The DNA here is from genome assembly GCA_016801105.1 of Esox niger. Lineage (NCBI taxonomy): Eukaryota > Metazoa > Chordata > Actinopteri > Esociformes > Esocidae > Esox > Esox niger. The sequence continues at coordinate 106,041 of JACXGJ010000412.1, forward strand.
CCAAAGGCGTTTCTACAAAGTACTGAATAAAGGGTCTCAATACTTATAGTATTATGAAAAAGTACAGCCCCTGGAAAGTGGTTTGTGTGTTTTTTTTGTCTTTTTTAATACATATTTGGACACATGGATATCTGAGCTAAATTCGAATCCATTTATTGGCAAAGATAAACCATATATAACACATTTTCTTCCAGATTTGAAACCATTCTTTCAAGATAATTATTTCAAATCAGAAAGGAAACCAGGCAAGCCCAGTTCAGCCAGTCTGCAAGCAAACGTGATAAATGCTGCTGCCCTCACTGAATTTTAACCCAGGTCTCCCTTGGGAGAGGCTGTGTCTGTAGCCACAACGCCACAGAATCATGCATTTGTTGAGTGTTGGTATACCATCTCAACATTACATGGCTTTGTCACGCATTAACATCACGCCAAGTTTGAATATTTTGCTAGACACCATTAAGCATTGATAAACAGACAAACCTTTCTTATTAAGTTTACCTCCCGCACAAATACAGCTCAGGGAAAAAATGAAGAGACCACTGCAAAATTATTACTTTCTCTAGTTTCACTATTCATAGACAGAGACAAAAATTAACATTTTTGTTTCATTCTATAAACCACTGACAACATGACAGCCAAGTTCAAAATAAAAAGGTGTAATTTAAAGTATTTATTTGCAGAAGATACAAACTGGTCAAAATAACCCAAATAATCTTTGTTTTCAGACCTCAAATAATGCGAAGAAAGATTTATATTAATTTTAACAACAATAATATCAGGAAGAGTTCAGAAATCAATATAGAGGAATATTTCCACTTCCAATCCTTCTTCAGCCTGGCTCTTCTTCTTTGCTTCTCATTGATGAAGGGCATTTTTCTAGCTTTGCATGAGTTGAGTCCGGCCCCTAGGAGCCTGTTTCGAACAATCCACGCCATACATGTCACCCAAGCTGCCGTTTGCCATTCTTTTTGCAGGACACTTGATGTCAGCCTATGGTTGTTGAGTTACATTTAAATGAGTTGACGGTCATCTCGGACAGTGGACAGACGTTTTTGCCCTCTGCCAATCTGTAGCTTTGTTGTCCCCAATGTCTGTGGCTTGACCTTGTTCTTATGAACACAGTTTTAGAAATGTTCTGTATGGATGAAACCTGACACTCACTGCATCCCTCTCCCAGTAAAGCCAGAATCCCTTCTTTTCCTCACTCAGAGATTTTCTTTGCAACTTTTATGTCATGCTGAATAGTAATTTTTTGCTCAAATAACCTTGAGGTACTAATTGCATTGTTTTTGCCATCCAGCTGGTCCTGAGAGGATAGTGATGACCACAGCAGTGGTTTTCATACTTTTATTTGTTAAATTAGATTTGGTTCAGGTAATCACCTAATCAGTACCTCATTAAGTAAAATGAGGTGTACCTGTTTTGGAATTTAACAGACACTGGAATGGAATGGCTGCCATACATATAGAGGCTGATATAAGAAAACAATTGAAGGGGGCTCTTAATTTTTCCAGAGCTGTATCTATGTAATATATGGCTTTTGCCACTGTAATTTTTAACAGCTGATTAGCCAGTAATAGACCTAATATTATCTACTAATTGGAATAGTCATAAGAATTTAGCAATTGCTAGCGAGACTGAAGATGAACTTTACACTGCCAAAGCTATTTCATTTCGTGTCACAACAACATTGTTTTTCCTTTGATTTCGTGAATGACATTGATGCAATAACTACAGGTAACAATAACCAACTTTTTTGTCAAGTGATAAGGCAAGAGAATCGTGGAAACCCCAACTATTTTGCTACCCATAAAGCATGCACGGATGCGTACCTCGAAAATCTACCAACAATTTTTGCAATATAACCATTAGCAGTTTAAGTTAAGGCTAACTATAACGTAGCTGCTTGAGGTTATAGCCAGCAAGATTGTGTACCCGGAACAAATCCTGCTGCTAAACTTCTTTTGACTGTGACGAGATTCAAACGTGTGATGTCTTGTTTGGTAGTCCACATCTCTAACCACTACGCTATTTAAAAAGGGGTAATCAGTCATTCAGTCACTTACAAACTTCGTAGGAGACATTTTGCTCTTCTTGGCCAGCTCCGCTTGTGCGGTCCGGCAATGAAAAAAAGTCCTTACGCAGACAAATGCAGTATCCCCTATAATTCTACACGACAGTGTGAGGCCATCTGTCAAAAAGCTGAAGCTGAACCAGACATGGATTTTGCAACAAAATAATGATCCAAAACACACTAGAAATTCTACAACAGAATGGCTCAAAAATAATATATTGAATGTTATGGATTGGCCATGGAGTCAAAGTCTAGATCTCAATCCGATTGAACTGTTCTGGGACGACTGGAAGGGGCATGTGCATGCAATAGAGCCCACAAGCATGAAACAGTTGAAGCAGTACCATCTGGAATGGTGGGCAAAACTTCCTACCAGTGATGGAAAAGACAGTGGCAGAAATGGGTAAATGAAGTTATATCTGCAATATGAAATGTAATTTCTGTAAACGATAGTAAAATATAACAGAAGAAAATTTTGAAAATCTGAAGGGTTCTGAATTATATTCCGTAGACACAGTCAGCAAAGATGAAAATGAGACATTGACATATCACACGGTCTGCAAGGATAGGATGACCTCAGTACGGTGAAGGACATTAGAATAAAAAGGAATGGCACACAACTGACAGTCGGCATGCCACAAAACAACACTGTCCCAAAGGCTGGCAAAATATCCTGCAATACTGTCGTGAGGCACCCTCCCAGCATGTCCCCTTGTCTTAAAAGGAAATGTCATATATAAAGGTAAAAAAGGATTGGTTTCCCTAAAAAAGGTTGGTAATCACCTTCATTTGCAGTTTTGGACTGATTTGGGTTGTACTTAGGCGGGTGCTTGACAAAGCTAAATATACTGACAGCCATACTAAGACCTTAGCTAAGGCTCTGCTCCTATACCTTAAAAAACAGCAGAACTTCCTGTGGTAGGATTCAGGCAGGTGACAAACGCTGTGCGGTTATGCACACTTGCCACTCACATGCAAACAAACCCACTTGTTTTTCTGTCCTTGTGGGGACATTGTGGGGACCGAAACCTAACTTAGACTACACATAACCCACCCCATAGCCTGAAATCTAACCATTATATTGACTTTACCATAATCTAAATAATCTGACCTATATGCCTAGACCTAACCTAGCCCTAACGCCTAACCAGCAATGGCTAAACCTCGAAGTAACTCAATGCTCCGTATTACCTATGCCAAGTTGTTCAAATTGTCCACCCGCCCACATACACACATAGAGGATCACACACGCGCGCAAAGGCTGTGGTCCCGCGATAACAAGCTAATGTGCTGCGCCATCACCTCATTGTCCCCGGTCCCCCGGGACACAGGGCATGACAGTTAAACCAATCCACTCTTCGTTTACTTTGGCAGATAAGAGGAATTACATCGCCACTTACATCGTCAGCTAGCGGGAAATACGAGCACACTGCAGCTGTATGCAGATAACTGGCCTATCGCAGCCGGTGAGGAATGTTAGCGCTGCGTGGAAAATGTGTTTATACCTGATTGATAAGGAGCTCTACATAGTTAAGTGAACCATGTATACCAGGGAAACGGTTAAAGCTTTAATAAGATATGAAGTGTACAGGCATCTGACAAATTGAAAGGGTGTGGAGCAATCACAAGGGCCCGGAAAAGCTTTAACGTGCCTTGGCATGGATTCTTTAGTATCAGGGAGCCCACAAGAAAAATGGTGCAACACGAAACATCAGCCGATTTTGTAACAGAAGCTCCTGCCAAAGGTGACCCAAAAATCATCCCCTTGTTCAGTTAATGACATCTCTTCTAACCATCTCTTTAGCCAATATAAAAAGGCACCGGGCCTGCCTAGAATTTTTACATGTGACCCTAAGCATGATGAAATGTTTGCTCTAATTTCAACATCCCTCGTTCAATCAAGCGTTTCTTTTATTTTGTCATATCCTTTTATATACTGGACATTAAAGAGTAGTAGTTGCCTTTATTGAAAACAGCCTTGTAGGGGAGAATAATTACAGGAATGAGCACACTTGGGGCAGCCTTTGACTGGTGAAGAAATTAGAAGGGCCGTGTTGGGCAGGAAATAGCAGTGTTTTAGTGGTAGGTTTTATAAATAGGCTTTTTTGGGAAGTAGTACATTGTAGCGAGGCAACATCTGTCCAAGAGTGGACAGCTCCGCATCCGCTTCAACCGGAGAATGGCTAGCCACAGAATGTGCGTGCACGCGCGAAAACAACTCTCCACATTTCTATCTAAAAGAGCGGACAGGGTCAAGGTCCACCTAAACTGGCTAATGAGCATCACCATGGTAACCCAGAGAGGCAGACACACAAACAACCCCGAACCGCAGACACTGTCGCGCACATCAGTGCCCAGACACACAGCCTGCAGAGACGCACTCGCATAAGCTCACAGATTCACACGAACACAGACACTGGCAGCGTTTCCTCATCGGTGGAGGGGAAATGGGGATACGGAAGTAGATTCATGTGAATGTGGAAACCTGTCTGAGCAACAATTTCTCGTTCCCTCTCTCGGTTTCCCACCCTTTCTGGCAGTTCTCCGCACTCTCTATCTGCCTTTTTCGGGCTCTTCTTCTCACGCATTTCACTCGGCTTTCCTCATTTGTTTTCTGTCTCCCTCTTAAGAAACAAGCCTGAAAAAACTGAGAGCCAGGGAGAGAGAGCCACAAGGCCTTACTATGGTGCTGTCCCTGAAGCATCATATACACACTATTAACCCGACACCCCAGGGCACAGGCGCCGTACCAGGGAATACTCCCAGACAAAACAATAGAAACCGCTTGCCAAGGCAGATGAGTAAAGAAGAGGACAGACACGTAACGCTTCCTCTTTATTGGTTTATTTATTTGAGTATTACATTAAGAATGGCTTTTTGTTTCATTTATAGACTGGCTTTTGGATTGTTTTGCAAGTGACTAATGCTTGAATGAATTAGCCTCGTTACACCTCCCTTGCTGCCATTGAAGAGTGTTTCGGGATCAACAATTCTAGTCTAAGAAATATGTGCAGCGTGAGAGACAATGCCATTGGGGATTAAATATCTATGTTGGTAGTGTTCGTGGAGGTGTAGTGTACTCCAAATAACACAATTACATTATCATGACATTGTTCTTGATACATGCTTGTGTGAAACAGTGGGTAGCCTTAAAAAAAGCAAAATTCTAGAATAGACTGAATTTGGTAATGGTGAGTTTGTTTTAGCAACCTCAGCATCTTTTTTAAGCCAATACAAACACATTACTGGAACCTGACCTGGAGGATATGAACGAAACTTTTGGGCACCTCTGAAAGAATGACATCATTTTCACACCATTTTGTAAAATGCAAACTCTAACGTTGTGCATTCAACAGACAAATTACCATAGCTAAATGACCGAGGGAAACATCATCCCCCTAGTTGTTATACTTAAGGATGTTTTACAGACTGGCCAATGCACAGGTCCATCATGTGGCTGGTTCCATACCTGGCATGATGATTTCAGAGAAACCCAGTTTCTTGGTGATGGACACTCCTCTGGTGAAGAGCACCATGTACTCTCTCCTTAGTTGTTCGATGTCCCCATGCAGCAACTGAAGGGAAACGGCCAGACCTGACAACACAACAAAATATGAGGTTACCTAAGCGTGCACACACACAATGTAAGTCAGACCAGGGTGTATTTTATTTAAAAAATAAAGCGAAACAGCAGGTCTTCATTTTACACCATAGATAATGTCCAAACCGGAAAACTGGAAGAACAGCCGAATGGAGATAAAAGACCTGTCTATGTTTAGTACATTTCATATAGTTCCAAACTCCATGTGGAAATCACCAGATGTTGGAGGACTGGATTTTATGTTGGCACGAACTGGCCATTGATTTCGTCATGCAGGAAGGTTTCAAGTCAAGTTTTCGCTGTGTTTCTTAATTGAGACACTGACACATTTGGCAACACGCCTGATAAAGAGAAGCGTTACTCCTGTGTCCCAATACATACACAGCCGCACATTACAATACTCACACCGTGCGCACACACACTTTTCAAACAGATAACCTGTCGCTGCATTAACCACAGGAAAGCAGAGGCGGCGGTTCTGTAACAACTCTGAAATCCTTTCACAGTAACGTTGTGTTTTTACATGACATACAGTCAAGGCTTGATCAGGAATGAAAGAAATCCAGCGTTTGTGGGGAGATTTCACAGTGCTCGGAGCATGTCAGCTTTGCCCTTTCATGTGGATTAAGCCCATAGTAAAAGCACAGCCTTCGCAGCCACTCCCGGGCCACAATTAGGAGAGCTCGGCTTCATTACTATTCAAGCCAGTGACGCAGAGTACCCAGGGCTGCCAGTCTGCCTGCCACCACTTGCACATACTCTCCTGTCTGCCCTCTCCACTGGCTTTTCAGAGACTTACACGATGGGCACAGGGAAAACCGGAAGCAGAGAAACAAGTCCATTCTTCTGCTCAAAAGACAACACCATCCATATCTTTATTCACGCCACATTTCAATTTTTGGTAATTTAGAACAAAACGTTTCTCATTGTCTTGTCCGTCTCACTATGATTGCGTTAGTGTTTTTTTTGCATTTTCTCTATCGATGTGTTGTTGTTGCTGCATTGTGGTGAGTGAACCTTTCACACTTTCTGTCCGCTGCTTTTGTAGTCTATGATGTTAATTGGTTACCAGCTAGCTAATACAAGCCTCAGTGGCTAGGAGCCAGATCTGTGGTTGGTTGCGGCTGGAAGTCAGAAGCTTAACACAGCGAGCTCAACCAAGTAGCACATCACTGCACTCGCCTCTTCATCTTAAATTGTTCCCTTGACAACCACTAATGAATTTTAGGCCTTCAATTATGCAAGGTATTCCACCATCTCCCGCATCGATGATCTATAGTGTACCAACCCAGCCACAACATTGCATTACAGGAGGTCCGGTGGGCTGAGCAGCTTGTCTCTGTCATATACAGCACAAGAAAATGTATAGCAAAAAAACGTCAATACTTTATTAGATATTGTGAAGCACCGGAGCTCATATTGAAATAGAGTGGGTGGATTGGCTACTTTACTGTCCAATAGGAACAGTGACTTAACCTCTGAATTGTGGTAGTCAACACATCTGCCTTTTCACAATAAAATCTGCTATTAGGCCTAACATGTCTTCCCTACAAAGGGCTGTCACATCCAGCCAGATGGATTTAAATACATCCTTGCCTTGTTATTACAGGAATGCGGAAAGCAGGGGCCAGTCAGCATATTGAGTTAAGGAACTACAGCTCATTCAAAACAGAGCTGCAAGGATTCTGAGACCAACAAATAAGTCTCTCCAGATCACCTCTCTCCTTGCTGATGTTCACTGGCTTACAGTCCCTGTAAAATAATGGACTTTAAAATGAGCCTCTCACCAAGGCATTGGATCTGACTACATATCAGATAAAGCCTCCCTATGAACCTCAATGCCCCTTACGACCCAGCCACACAATGGGGGGCGGTGCCTTTTCCTCCCATGGACCACACTTTAGGAACTCCCTTCCTGACAGCCTCAGGGCTGTTCAGCCTGTTGTGATTTTCAAAGCAGGCCTTAGGAAGCATGTTTCACAGTTGGCCTACCCTTTCCCTTTAATCGCAATATACTGTACATGCTGCATCACCTATTAGGATAAAGAAATACAGTGGGGAGAACAAGTATTTGATACACTGATGATATTGCAGGTTTTTCTACTTACAAAGCATGTAGACGTCTGTAACTGCAAGAGACGGAATCCAAAACAAAAATCCAGAAAATCACATTGTATGATTTTTTTATAATTTATTTGCATTTTATTGCATGACATAAGTATTTCATCACCTACCAACCAGTAAGAATTCCGGCTCTCACAGACCTGTTCGTTTTTCTTTAAGAAGCCCTCCTGTTCTCCACTCATTACCTGTATTAACTGGTATGACAATGACCCGAAACACACAGCCAGGGCAACTAAGGCGTGGCTCTGTAAGAAGCATCTCAAGGTCCTGGAGTGGCCTTGCCAATCTCCAGACCTGAACCAAATAGAAAATATTTGGAGGGAGCTGAAAGTCCGTATTGCCCAGCGTCAGCCCTAAAACCTGAAGGATCTGCTTTTCTGATGTATCAAATACTTATGTCATGCAATAAAATGCAAATTAATTATTTAAAAATCATACAATGTGATTTTCTGGATTTTTGTTTTAGATTCCGTCTCTCCCAGTTGAAGTGTACCTATGATAAAAAATACAGACTTTGTGAGTAGAAAAACGTGCAAAATCCGCAGTGTTCTCCCCACTGTACCTGTGTGTATATTTTGTTTAATTCACTTTGTAAGATTATTCTTTTATATTCTTCTATTATTCTTGCAATAAATACTATATTATTTTTAGGCATGTTATGCTGTATTACATGCGAGTACAAGTGTGCCATACTCACAATGATGTAATTAGGTGATTTTATGCAGAATCATATTTAAGAGTTTTTAAAGAACCAGAACTGGATTAACTATTCCCCCAAAATACTAAAGTGCAGTGCAAAACTGTCCATACTCATTGTTTCAGCTGCTGTAAAACATGAATGGTAAGTTTTATCAAACAGTCAGTGTGATCAATAATACAATCTTGCAGGTGCAACAATGTCCCTGATGAACACAGATGTACAGGCCGGAGTCAGAAAGTTGTACAGTATAATGCTCTTAAAAAAGACACATCAACGCTACATTAACAATATCTATGTAAAGTCACGACCAAAAGTACTGGCACTTTTAATAGTTTCTTCAAGAGAAATTTGAAATTCAAAAATCTGTGGAGATCCCTATATACATTCCATTGGTTTGCAGTTTATAGGAATTATTAACTAAACCTTAACTTATTCCAGAAAGAAATCCCCAAATTGCTCTGAAATAATTCCCAAATTCCCATTTCAAACAGAATTATCCAAAGAGGTCAGACAAGATTGTAGAAAATAATTGACCTGAACCTTTAGGCTACAATTCCATCTCTAGAGACCTTGATGTTCCTGTTTCCTCTGTATGCAATGTTGTCAAGAACTTGAAGACCCAGGCCACTGCAGCCAACCAAAACACACCTGACTATACCACAGTCTCCTGTGGACAAATGAGACCAAAGGACAGCTTTTGGTAAAGCACACTAAAGGTGGTGCCAATTATTTCGACCAGCACTGAATGTATGTATGGTGTGACCCATGTTACATTTGTCTATATGAGGTCATTATAATGGCTGCTGTTCTTTCAAGAACCAGTGATTTTCCAAAAATGACCAACCAATCGCTAGTGAAGTAAGACAAGCACTCCCAGCAGCCCACATCCAGAAACACTGTGTGAGGAGAAGTTGGTTTCATGTTAATGATGACATTGTTGTTGTTGTAGGTGGAGGCCAGAAAATGTGCATTTTTATAGACCTCATTTCAACACAACATGGAGCAGGCCATGTTGACCATCTCCTCAAGTACCAGCCCCTCACAGTATTCTGGAACAGCCTTGGTTATCAATGCAAGCTGGCGAAGTGAGTGAAATAAGCGAGGCATGGGAATGTTTGCCGAATGGTAAATTCATTTTAGCAAGAGAGGATGAAAAAGAGTCATTCCGTGCTTCAGCCTTCAGGTTTGGAGTTGGAAGTCAGACTGGGCGGTGTTGCCTGAGTTTCTGACTATAGAACTCATATCTGTCAGCTGTCCGGGTTGTCTTGAAAACACTGATTTCAAATTTTATTATTCTGGATAAGTTTTGAAAGCATTACTGAGACACACAGACGACCACACCAAGCTTTATCACATCTGCGCTAATGACCTCAACCTCAAACACCCATTACTGTAACTCTTAGTACAATAGATATCTCTGAGGTACTAGTAGAGATGTAATTTAGGGCTAGGTGAACTAAACTAAAACAGAGCCATGTCAAATGTCCACAGTAATGCTTTTATCAACTGCCTGATATCTAAATACAGCAAACTGCAGGGCCAAAGAACATTGTGGTCCACATCAACCAGCCTCCAACACACTTCCGTGAATTTCTAAACCTCCTACGTTCTTCTGCAACCTCTTAAAACCTTAACACTTACCTGAGAATTTTTTTTTTAAACTGTCCTGATAGTTACCATCAAATATTATTTTTTACTTTAATATCCTCAACAACAATATCACAGACTATTGAATAATAATACAGTATTTATCTGATATAAGAATTCTCATACAGGTTATTCATAAAAATTGAGACAGAGAAAGGCAGTAAACGATTGATTACTCTTAATCTCTGACAAAAAATATCCTACAGTAAAACAATATTCCCCAGCTTACTTTCATCTGGGAATTCATTGCAGTTTCTCACATTGTCTCAAAATTCAACTGAGAAAATCACATTTATTCCAAAGCCAACTTTTCATTCAAGATTTACAGCTGGCATAGTTGCTGGATATTCCTATTTACGGTTACTCTTATTAGCAAATGCGGCAGTGGAAAGTGCTCTATGCTAAAAGACTTTGTGTCAGTCATCGTAATTACTGTGTTGCTCACCCCCCCATATCCTTGACCTAGTGCAATTGCTACTGGTGTGGTGAGGCGAGGAGGCAGAAATAGGAGCAGACTCGTAGATCTGTCTCTGGCTCTGTTTATCAACATCCAAATCCAATAATCCTTCCAAGTATTTCCTCTGTTTCATATGTCAAGAAAATCAAGAACAGTTAGCCGCTAATCATCTGTGTCATAAACAAGCTATACGAAAATGAAGTTATTGAAATTAGCCAGATGCACTCATGCGCAAGCACACACGCACACACACAAGCAATACCATTTAGGCCTATTTCATTAAACATCCATGCATACACATCCAGCTGTTCTCTATCCACCTACCTCCCATCCAATTTGTTTAAGCCATTTCTCGCAGCCAGAGCCCAAAGTTCTCCACACATCAACAACCTGATTGTAGGGCAAACTGCCGACAGTTTATTTCACAAACAGGGGATTGCTATTTATATCAGTTCAACGCATATTGAGCCACACATGCCTCCCGCAGAGCGAAGAGGTAGAACCCCAGTTACAGCAGAACTCCACACAGCGGAGAGCTAATCGTCTTCCCATTAAACTCGGATCCATCCTGCCACAAAGTAGCCGACCCGTTTTCAGCTAACAGGGATTTTATGGGTGCGATGTTTTCGCTAATAGCTAGTTGGTGTATTACCTGTGTTGGAACCTGCCAGGTTGTATCTGGAGCTGATCTTCCTGATGATGTTCTCGTGGATTTGGTGCCACTCACTTTCTGTGTTACATCTGAGAACAGGGGGCGCAGAGAGAGGTTATGTCAGCTGTTTGAGTTTGGTGAACAATGCAACATCAGCTCATTCGCATTCAGCAATTTGACAGACTCGGTCCAGGGAAACACTGAGGTAAAGGCCTCCAATATATGTGCAGTATGACAACACACAATTAATTATTTTGCTCTATCGTTTGCTTCTGTTAATACAGTCTGAAGTGAAAAATTGAAATGAGGAAGTAGGGTTCCCAGGGTGGTCCAGCGATCTATGCTGCTGCCTCCGGTGCACGTGTACTGCACGTGTACATGGGTTCGAATCCGGCCAACAACTTGTTACTCTACATTTTACATTCCCTTCTAACACTTCACCCATTTGTGTTTTTGTTTAGCTTCAATCCATTTGTTCCCATGACCAAAAGCTAGTTCAAAAGAGTTTTTGCATAATCTCAGGTGTTCAGATGAAGTCTCATCACTGAAATGGAGATGAACGTCCTTGGACATGGCGTGGCATTTGGGCGGCGTAGCAAGTTTCGGTACCCAGGCAACCATTTCAGCACCTATGTAGGTCAAACTATTACTGTGTCAAAAACTGCTATTTCTATCCCTCCTGGGCCTCCGTTTAGATGTGCTTCAACAGTTCCCATGTTGCGCGTGTGGAAACTGGTCAACACATTGCACTGCACCAGAACGGGTCCAGTGCGAACCATGTACCTGCCTCTCCGCATAATTTCCGGCTGCTTTAGTTCATACAATACCAAATCACCTCCAGTTCATTGTCTGTGAAAGTGCACTCAAACACACTGGGATTTGAGACCGGCGTGTGACTTTCAATGGTCAAAACTCACGCATAAACCTTCAGCAGGTGGTCGTCTTTGGAGTCCGCTGTGAGGAGGTCCGCGATGCTGACTACGGCACAGCCAAATGGCCGCCTGTACTGGACGCTGCAGAGGTTCTTCTTCTCCCCGGCGCCCATGCGCCCTGCACACAACGACAGCAAAAACCACACAATCAACATCTACTGTGTCTGTGTCAGCTGAAAGGTCGCTGGTTTGAATCCTAGACAGATCTGGGTTTGTCGCCCGGGGTAAGAGCATGAGCTAAATGACAACAACATACATCGTGTTCGTTTGTTATGTTTATTGTAGTGTGACAACTCTACTGTAATTATCAACTAGACTACTATGATCATTTGTGATCAGTAAGTACTGAAGAAGAAAACGTGTTGGAATCTCACCGATTCTAATTATGTGAACCACAATGTAGACGTCTTTCCGGAGATCGCTGCTCCCCAAATCCTGAAAAGAGGAAAACATGTGCACATTTAATGAAAGGGCTATGGTACGGCAGTGTCCGTATAACATCAACAGACGAATGGCGGTGTAGGCCACCCCTAACCGTATTCCTCTGGAGGGCACGGAAAACGCCGGAGAAGCTCAGCACTCACCACAAAGAGGGTGCACTGCCTCTCCGTCTTCTCGGGCGACTTGGGCACTCCATTCTTATTCAGCCTCACAAAGAACCGTTCGCTGGGAGGAAAGAAGACGGGAGAGGAGAAAGCGGGCTAGGTCAGTGCCCCCGTGTCATAAAAAAAATCAAAACCACATTGGGCGTGACGGCAAACCACAGGGGACGGGAGTTTTCAAACGTGGTACTTGCCAGATTACAAGTAGACGTGAGTGTTGTAATGGTGTTTACATAACAATTACATGGGTTCATCCAGGGCGAACGGAAGTACAAGCAGATGTAGTTCATTAGCGCACAAGAGTCCTCCAACAGCGAGAACCCAGGGGAAAATGGGAGAATAAAAAGGATTTCCTGCACTTGAAGCATTAACGTCAGGAACACGTGACGCGACAGCAAGCAACGGTGAAAAACACACTTCATTCCATTACTGATAACACAAAGAAGCTACACGTGTTTCTACCAAAGACGATGAAATAGTCAGAGGGAATTTGGTGAGTTCCCCCAGAGAGATAACCAACAAAGGGTTGTTGACAAACTGAAAGTGTGTAAGTGTAGATAAGAATGTTCTGAAGTGAGCGCTTAGCAAAAACATTGGAGACACTGCAACATTGGCTGTCAATAATGTTATAGAAGAGCAGAGAAATAAGAAGACTTATTAATAACAAAGAGGAGAAAAGCCATTAAATATTAAATGGCAAATGTAATAATAAATAAATGGTACACTTATGACTTCTTGCTGTCTAGAAAAACATAGCAATGTCAAAATGGTATCTTATTCATTTACAGTAAAAGCTCTATTGCCTTGATGTTGTGTCCCATTTTCACTGGATCTGAATATGCCACCGCCACATTACAAAGCTGAGAGGGCACAGAGGACAGTCCTGGTCTCCTCCACAACCCCCGCTGTGCTTGTCCCTCCCTCTGCCAACAGCCAGCTAATCCCGTTAGGTGACTTTCACAGCCCTCAGATAAGCAGAGAGTTAGCCTTGTAATGCTGGAACAGTGAGCCAACTCCAGCCTCGCTACAGCCTCTATGATCCAGGCGTGAGACAGACAGCAGATTCCTATGCATTAGGCATGGTAGGCACGCACACACACTAAAAAACTCTCACGCGCACCCTCGCACATGCTCGCACATGCACAACATCTAATTAACACCACACTGTTGAAATCTCATCCTTCCATTACCACAGGCCTGGTGCATTCCCCCCTGCCCCCCCGTCACACACAGCCCCACACTGAGCTCCTGACCAGTTGGTGTCACACCACCAGCAGTCCCCGGTTGGGCCTTATCGCTCCCTATCACCGGGTTCATTTCCATAAGATGAATGGCCCTCTCCTTCTCAGCAGGCCCAGTGTGGGAGTCGGGAGTGTTTGGTTTCCCACCCGGTATCAACGATTGCATTAGCAGGCCTTGTGGACACAAGCATGGGCCAGGCTCATCCCAGCATGTGCAGAAGACTGGCGGAATTAACCGCGCTATACTGACCACCCGCCTGTCTGTCTGACTGACTGTCTGTCTGTCTGTCGGCGAGGAACCGCTGAGCAGACAAAAAATTGGTTTGGAGACATTGGGTTTACGACTTCCTGTAGCATGATGATCTCCACATGTAAACTTCTGATGTACTCAGCAAACCACCAGATGTCATTCAGTGCATTTGTTTTACAGAGTTAAATGTGTATCCATGGGCCTCAATACAGACCAACATATATATTTCTGCTGTCTTTACATATTCTGTCTTGACTTGTGTATCATTTTTGGCACGTAATTATATTCCGCTTCTAATTCTCTTGAAATGTTTTCATCTGCTGTTGTTGTTGATTGTTTGCTATTTACTGCGTTGTTAGGAGCCTGAAACACAAGCATTTAGAAATACCCTGCAATTACATCTGCCAATCTGAGCCTGCAACACATGCAACTGGCTCACAGGAAACACTGACAAGCTTAATAAAGCCATACCACACTGTTTCTGAAAATCAAGTGTGTTACAGATGTGGTATCTAAATCTGAACATCCTGTTACTGAAGTAATCGTTCTGCACAGTGGAAACTGTGAACTTTTAATTCCTCATAGAAAACATCTGACTGACAAATAATTTAACCAAATGACAGTCCACAGGACATTTCTCAGTTGCTGCAGGAATATTCTTCTGCCGCATGCAACTGGCTCAAATTAAGATGTGCCATCTGAACTCGGAGACTGAGACAACAATGGCATACGGCTCCAAAAGGCGCATCTAACCCGCGCCCAGCTCCAGGCATACCATCCGACATCAGTAGAAGACCAAAAAATCTGCCTCCACTTTTCCCCATCTGGTTGCGCTATCATTAGGACTCTAGGCTGTTTACCTGGCTGCTCGAACAATAGATGGTTGCATACACAGCAGCTAGACAATGCCTCTCATCCATCCACGCCTACTCTGGTTAAAACTGACTAGAGCGCGGAAACCAATTTGTTTCTATTACAGCCAAGAGGCTTGAGTGACTGTTGACAGAAGAGGAGCGACAGAGTGTGGTTTCTGTCAAAGGATGTGTGGATGGATTGTCAGTTTCCTTCACACTTGTGAGGGGGGCTGTGCTTCTAAAAGGGGTCTGTGTGTTTGTCGGTGACGGCGCTTGTTTGCGATTAAAGGAGATTTTAATATATGTATGAGTGTGGGTGTGTGTGTGTGTGCTTTCTGGCCATTGTGAGTGAGCGACTTAGCGTGGATGTGCGCATTTTTGTTTGTGAGTGTATGTCTGAGTGTTTGTGTTTGTGTCTGTGTGTGAGTTGAGGCTATTAAATACAACACAGCTGCCATGTCTGACTCTAACAGGGGCTGCCGCTGGGCCGGCATTGCTGGCATGCTCTCTCTCTCCTTAAGTTGCGGCTGAGAAAGCGCAAGTCGGACCCATGGACCACCCATCTGGTCCCAGTCAAACCCAGCACCAACACCACACCATGGGGACTAATTACCTGGCTGTCAGCCAGACAGAGGAAACAGCCTTGGACAGAAGCCATTAAACAGAGTTTCCCGGATGGCATCATTTCTCCACCAAGACAACGGAAGATAAGCCTGGGGGAAAAAAAACTAGACGGGCAAGCAAAGGCTCAAACTCCCAGTCAACTGAAATACAGTAAACAGGGAACGAAATAGTTCCATCCTACAGCCAGATAAAGAAAGGGGGGTTGTTCATGAATAAGCTAATACTGGAAACAGACACTTGCATAAAGACATTGATTTCTATGAACGTGGCTGTAGGCCAATTTGTATCTGGAACCGCTGGGCTTAGAGAGGCAGAAACCCATCAATCCAGGTGAGATGCAGAAACCCATCAACCCGGGTGAGAATGACAAGTGATACGGTCATTCAGACTCATTCTGTGAGTGCACCTGATCTACAGGTACGGTGTACATAGTTTCAAGTATAATTCCTTCCAGATAAAAGATCTTACAACGGTCTGGCAATTCAATGAGAGATTAACCGTCAGATCAATGTACTTTTGCAGTTCCAGGCTTTTCAAAATGTATAGAAATGACAGAGCAAGAGAATGCTGGCAGGAGCAAAAGTCATGATAATACGATCTGAGCTAATTATCCTTTCTTGGCAAAGCGCTTGCTGGGAAAGCAAAATAAAATTACCTTTATTATAGCACACTCCAAATCGGGGAGTTAAAGAGAGTTGAAAGAGCCAAGACAAAACATTTAAAACACTTGAAAGTGACTCCCAGTTACACTTGACACAGGTAAAAATATTATGTATTGTACTCAGATCGGGCACCATATTTCCCATTGCACATTCCACAATGAAGTAGACAACACACTCTAAACACAGTGTTGTACACAGAAGGTAAAAATTGCTGCTCTCTCATGAGAAATTAGCTAACACAGAGTTTGTCAAACTTTAGCCCAGATACCAGCAAATCACAACATTCTTCCTTAAGGGATCACTCATGTATAAAATAATCTTTCTACCCTAATACATTGTTATGAGTCATAACATGGTCCAGCAAGCAACTTTATTTTCTTTCTAAGACACATAGGAACAATTGGGAACATACAAATATTTTCCCTTTAGGCTACTCAATGTTAATAAGCACCTTTAAATGACACACCATTTTTTTTAAGTGGGTACCCTAATTGAAAGCTGTAAGAGTTCCTTTTTATTGCGTCCAGTATAGATTGTGGTTGTAATAGAGTTACATAGAATACAGATACAGGTCCCTGAGAGTCCTTCTGTTAAGTGGTCATAATGGCTAGGAGTTAAGAGTGAAACAGAAACCAATCTGTATGAGCCAAATGCAAAATAGTCGCCTGTATATGCACGAATAGCTTGGGCTCCATGAAGGAAGTGTCAATGCAATCAGTAACATTTTTGAGTCATTTGCCTCTGACCAACCTGCATTAGAGTTGAGTTTTAGAAACACTGAGATAGCCACTCACAGAAAATTACAGGAAAAATAAGTTTAAAGACTAACACATAGCTAAGGTAAGGCTTTTGTGGGGGCGTAGAAAATGTTGGATAACAAAATATTTTGCAGAAAAACAATTGTTTATTTTATTAAACCACGTTATAAGATATAAAAAAAGATAAAAACCTTAGAAGCACAGTCCAAAAGAATAGTGTCTCAACAGGGGTCGACAGAAAAGTTGACAAACTTCTTTGTAGACACCAGAACAGGCCAAATGAAATCCAATTACTTGATAGGGGCACAGAAATATTGGTTAACCCCGAACCGAAGTAGATTGGCAAAAAGTCAACGGACCGAATCTCCGCTCCTCTTTTGAAAATTGAAAAGATGCTAACACCTGCAAATTCCGGATTAGCTCCTGAGCAAGTGCAGCTTGTTGCGCCACAAAAACCAATTTTTATTACATTTCTATATTACCATTTATGTAGTTTGTCCACAAGAGATTAGTCTTAAAGATCCCCACCACGGTGTCACAGGATAATTAAACAACATTAGACCCTCCTGACTACATTGTAAACGTTGATTACAGTAAGCTATGGCATGACAGATTGCTGCAGACATAACCAAAGGGAGTTGCAGCCCAACAACATAATAAGGTCCCTCCAGTTATCATCACAAACATACAAACAGGAGCATCCTCTCTATAGAAATGCATAAAGCAATAGAAGGGTGGGGAACACATAACAAAACTGTGTTCATCCTTCTGGGCAATTCAATCTGGAGCAGCTGCTAGCTGGTGTAAATAGTCTGAGCTCAGACTCTAAAATCAACGTGCCATCCAGCATAATAACGTGTGCCGTTTATCAGGCGTTTGTTCCCAAAGTGACTCGGTCGATGCTTTCATGCATTGCACACATGGGCGGGACGGTACCCACGATCCTGCCGTCGATAGTGATGAGAATTACTGTGCTTAGCCAACCAAGAAAACACAAGACCCACAGCAAATCACGTCAAAGGCAGACGTGGAACGCACGTCGGATAGTTTCCGTTTCTAAGTAGGAATTCCAGGGCGGAACCGTGAAGAGGACGTCAGGTTTCGTTTACCTGAGCGGTCTGTTCTCCCTGCTGTCGTAGATGTGGAAGAACACCTCGAGTTCCTCCCCAAGGTTGAAGCTCATCAGACTTTTCATGTGGACAAAGAGGTGGTGCGTGCTGGCAGGGACCGGAGTCTCCTTCTTGCGGTGTCGGTGCTCCATCTGAAGAGGAGACGCAGTTTTACACAAGTGAATGGTCATCGTTATAAATGAACGCGAGTCCGTCTGCGAGTTCACACACAGAAATCTCAGAGGTCATCATCGGACACAAACACAAGGTTACCTTTCAGAACCATGACGATCACTAAGCTTGTGCAAAATCATGTTTTTCCAATAGAAGAAGGGACGTTAGGACTAGTGATGTCAAAATGGCTATCAGCTAGGACAAACACATTTCAGAATAATTATCCTACAGAGTTTTCCTACAGAAGAAGATATTGCTATCGCCTTTGAAAATAACAGGTTGTTCTACCTTTTTCTCCAAAATCCCAAGTGAATCAAGGGAAAAGCTAAGCACATTATCCCATAAATGTGTTAAGTATTCTATTAGGATCTAGAGGCTGCATTTTCACTGCACGCTTTCTTAATAGTCGCCCAAATCTAATTTGTTTCAGTTAATGTGCTGTCTAAAATACATGATTGGTCGCATAACACGAACGCCCACACGCCTTGGCCTAAAAGCATGTAACACAGGCTGCTTTAAGGGTATTACATCTCTTTTTTAACAAAGAAACAAACGCGCATAGATGGTGCACCCAGAGAACCAAGCGTCGATGCACCCCTAAGCTCAATATTAATATGTGACTCAACCAATTTCAATTCAGTACATATGGGTTGCCAGGTAGCCTAGTGGCTAAGATATCTCAACCGGAACAGAAACGTCGTTGCTAGATCAAAATCCCAGACTGGCAAGCGGGAAGCAGTCGTCTCCTGGGAAAAATAGCAGTTAACTCAAATTTCCCCTTTAAGTCATTCAGCTTGGGCAGAGTGTAGGGTAATTAGGAGTTTTGTTATTGCAGACCAAGTCAACATCATGCTCCTTTGTCACCATCTGAAAATGACCTAGCACTTCCAGGTGGCACAGTGCTCTAAGATGCCATGTCGTGGCACTAAAAGACCACTACAGCCTAGGTTCAAATTGACAAGTGCCTGGTACAGATCATGAGCGTCACAATTGTCTGACATTGTCAGCTGGGGATTTCTAGTCTCATCACGCTCTAGCAACTCTTCCAGTTGGCTCCCAAGCCTGCAGCACGAACAGAGGTGGTCAGGTGAGGGAGCACGCCTGGAACAGTCCTACTTCCTGGTTGGATGAGCAGCTTGGAGCCAATCAGAATGTCTCGGAGGAAGGCTTAGTGTGACATTGAACTTTTCCAAATCCATTTGGGTCGTTCTCATTTTTGGATAAGAAATTTCATATGATAAAATTGGTAAAGGTTAAAAAAGGGGGTCGAATTTTATTTATTTATTGAGAAAGCATGTGTTGTCGAAAAATAAGCTTTGAGCAAGGACTCAATCCACCTTAAAACTCTCTCAACTCTCGCACGCACGCACGCACGCACCACACCAGATGGCTGAAACCATCCCTGCCAAAGCCTGCACTGCATATATTTGAACTTTTCCTTCAGAGAGAGGACAGATAGAGGTGGAGCAGATTGAGAAGGGATGGATGAAGGAGAGGAGGGCAGCAGCCAGGCGTTGACACTTTGTTCTCTGCGACTCGTGTAACAGGGTTAAGCTCGTGGTTCAGTTTCTTCTGCAATAAATAGGCTTACAGTTTGTGAGAACTGATGGAATTTCATTAGCAGGCCTTTTTTCCCCTCTGCCACAATTACACAGTACATTAAAAACCAAGGAAATACTTTGCTGTATGTTTCGGTCTCCCACCAATAATAGCTATAGTCTTTGTTGTATAATTAAGCGACGTACGCGCCACATATATACAACTAGACTTAGTAATTCACGCGTAATTTCTCTCAGTTATGGACGGTATTGAGATTTGAACCTACTATTTGAAATGACTGGCTAAGTGCCATGTTAGACCAAGCAAGCTACAGAAGATCAGGTTTATCCCGCTACACCAGAAAACACAGAGTGCGGATATAGCATCGAAGCAATACCGCACTGTACTTTCAGAGAATTTAACTTTCAAAAAAAATATGGGCAATATTGTTGTTAGAACTGACTGCAATCAAATATACTGCATGATAATCACAATATAATCGACGAAAATGCACTTTGTATTTTACCTATTTGATGACTCAGTGGTGAGGTCCATCGCTTGGTCACAGAGTTGCAGCTACCACACAATTGGCTTATTTGCAGAAGCGTTTTAACGGTACTATGGCCCAGACAACCTTACAACGCTGGTTGAGAGAATGCCAAGAGTGCGCAAAGCTGTCACCAAGGCAAAGGTTGGCCATTATGAAGAACCTAAAATAGGTCTTTTCATCAGTCTGACACTTTTTTGGACACATGATTTCATGTCTGTTCTTTTATAGTTTTGATGTCTTCACAATTATTCTACAAGGTGGAAATAGTAAAACTAAAGATAAGCCCTTGAATGAGTAGTTGTGTCCAAACATTTGATTAGTATTGTACAAAGTTAAATACAGCCTATATTCATCACTATCCAATACGCCATCATCAAATGAAATTGAGGTAAAGGACAAAACATTTTTACCATCTCCCATGTGCGCTAGTGCAATTTGAATCCACAGAGAAGAGTGGAGTGTTGACCCAGGCAGACCTGAACTGTCCATCAAGCACTTTTTACGATAACAGTGTGGCGAGCCTTGATGTACCTGATTGGCTCAGTGTTCTTATTTCCACCTCCCTATAACCAGAAATGCGCATCTTTAAGAGCCCTGGAGACATTAGGTAAGATTAATATTATAGGATTTAGTTACTGGTCTTTCAAAGTGTATCTTAGGTAACACATATTAGTCATCTATATATTAAATTGACCTATTAGCTGATCCAAACAAACGTTATCAAATTGGTTTACAGTTTTGATGACAGGAAAAAAAGTTCTTAATGCTGTTCAAATTCTGTTACTTTCCAATGGCAAAAAGGCACAACCCAGGTGTGTATATCAAGCCTAATGGTGGTACCCATGCTCTCCGCATTATATCAAGCCTAAGAACAGCTAGGTACATTCACCTGTTATCAAATCCCCTTGTGCATTCATTTATGATTTTTTTCAAACCGTCTAGTAGAGACCCACCCTAAACCAGAAATAGCATGCAGCAGAGATGGAAAAGCACAGAGTCTAGTTAATTTCTCTCATACTCCATTAAGTCTCAGTTAGCGGCAGGGCCGGGTGGATGTAGACTTGACTTATCTCAAGGCCCTTTGCCCCATTTCATTGCGAATAAATCAATATGACTCAGAGAGAAGACGTCTTATCTAGCGACCCTTCGCATAAACCAGGTTGATACAGATCCAAGCACATCTGCCATCTAATGAAGCTACGTAAAGCCCGCGACTAAACAAGCTACATAATGTGCCGGGAGATTAATAACACGGCGCCTGTCAACAAACATTACCAAGAAATTAAACGGCCCCTCCGCCGCCGCTGCCCTGATGACGCCGACGTTGTTCCTCATCCATGGCGGTATCAGAGTAATTGTCTCATTCTCCCCCCTTTTGTATCGTCCCTCTCAGTTAGCAGGGAATTACTGTCATTTTCCGCTTCTTACACTCGGTAATGGAGGTGAATTACAGGCTTTCATTACTCTCAAAATTCCCCTTTTTCTTAACCCCCTACAATTTTTTGTTTGGCAAAAAGGATTAAGTGCCTCATTTATGTTCTGCGCTAAAAGAAAAGCCGTGTTTGCGTCGGGATTTGAGCATCCGGCGAGGGATGCGGTTGCCATGGTTACAAGCAGGGCGAGATGGGGGAAGTGCAGCCTGGGGACGAGTCTGATGAAGGGAGAGACAAAGGGCAACTAATGCACCTTCTCTCTACCTTGCAGATAGAAAATGGACCCCCCTACACCCACCCCAAATTGCAGAGGAATACTGGCACACACTCAGCAGATATATGACTAATACTGTGTGTGTGTGTGGTAATGGATTCTGTATTTTTCCTTGGTTCATTCAGGGGCAAGATAGTTGCCAATGGCATGTCCTCTGACGGAAAATGTCCCTCTCCTTAAAGGACCTAAAATGTCCTGCAACTTCACACAAATGCTGCAAACAGCTGTCGTGCGAATGTTCCTGGTAGGGGGGAACAAAACTTACTAGTTTGAAGAGTTCTGTGACGCTGATCTCATCTGGATCCACCATGCTGAACTCCCTGCGAGGTACCAGGTCCAAACACAGCTGTCTGGAACGCACACACAAACCATACCACATGACTGTGAGTGCCATGAACCACTGAGAGGGGACTTTGTCGACAGGACCGAAAGACTGCCATGTGTCACAGGGAGGACCCCTGCTCAGTTTGTCATGGAAAGACTGTCTTCCTCCGCAAGATCTTCAAAAAGGCTCACGAGAGTGTGTTGTCTGCCCACCCAAACGCAGGGGAGGGACTTGTGCAGTTTCATTCCGTCCATCATGTTGACAGACTAAAGATTGTATGTGTTTGTGTGTGCTTGTGTCTGTCTATTTTTAAATGGAACTGATGCCGTAAATGCCAGGGTAGGAGATTGTCCAAAAATGGAGAGAAGGCCCCTAACTGTGTGTCCGTGTGTGGGTTGAGGGAGGGGGTGAGGTCTTTGTCACCACTTACTCGTTGCCCCAGTCCAGCCGAGCAGTGATGTGGTGTTTGACGTCTCTCATACGGTCGTTGGTGAGGTGACCGACTAGAACCTGTCTTCTAAGGTCTAGGATCTCATTCATTACGTGCCACAACCGATGAAACAGATCTCCCTCATTTTTCTGCATCGAGAGAGAGAGAGTAGGAGAGAGAGTAGGAGAGAGAGAGAGAGAGAGTAGGAGAGAGAGAGAGAGAGAGAGAG